>RJWT010019399.1:0-18418 GCA_004365215.1 Cuniculus paca
CAAACTTCTATAAAAAGAAGAGCAAGCCAAGACCAAAGGTCAAAAGAGGGAGGAAATTATAAAGATAACAACAGAAAGTAATGCACCGGAGACTAAGGAAACAATACAAAGATCATTGAATCGAACAGTTGGTTCTTTGAAAGATTAAATAAAACTGACAAATCCTTAGTTAACCTTGTCAAAAAAGAGACAGAAAAGACTCAAATCCATGCAATTAGGGATGAAAAGACTGAAATCACAATGGACCATGCAGAAAGCCAGATCATCTACACCTACTTTCAGAACTTGTATTCTTATAAGATGGAAAAGGCAGAAGAAATGGACAGAATTCTAGATACATATGAACGACCAAAGAAGACATAAAAATCCTAAATAAACCAATATCAACCAATGAAATCGAACATGCAATTAAAAACCTATGAACAAAGAAAACTCCAGGCTCTCACAGATTCACTGCTGAATTCTATGAGAAATTTAGAGAAGACCTAATAACACTACTTCTCAACCTCTTTAAGGACATTGAAAAGGAAGCAATACTCCCAAATTCATTCCTGGAAGCAAACATTACCCTGATACCAAAACTGGAGAAGGACCCAAGTACAAAGAGAACTACAGCCTTAATGAGAACTACAGTTCCTTAATGAACATAGATGCAAAAATTCTCCATGGGATACTGGCAAACAGGATGCAGAAAATCATCAAGAAGATTACACATCATGACCAAGTGTAATTAAGCCCAGGAATGTGGGCATGGTTCAACATACACAAACTGATAAATGTAATACACCATATTAACAGAGCCAAGGGACAAAAATCATATGATTATCTCAATAGATGCAGAAAAAGTGTTTGACAAAGTCTAGCACACATTCATAATGAAAACCCTACCAAAAATTGGAATGGATGGTCTTTATCTCAATCTGATAAAAGTCATCTATGACAAACCAAAAGCCAACGTCATAATAAATGGACAAAAACTAAAAGCATTAGACTGCTAGATTTAATAAGAAAATTCAATAGCATAGCTGGATATAAAGTTCACACTCAAAAATCACTAGCCTTCCTATATACGAATAAAAATCTCACTGAAAAAGAAATTAGGGAAACAATGCCTTCCACAATAGCATCCAAAAAAGTGAAATACCTTTTTATTAGTGTAATGAAGGATGTAAAAGACCTCTATATTGAAAACTACAGTACTCTGAAAATGGCGATTGAAAAGGATAATCAAAAAATGCGAAGATATTCCTTGCTCTTGAGTAGGCAGAAAGAGTATAGTGAAAATGGCCATACTTCCAAAACTTTTACACAAATTTAATGCAATTTTGATCAAATTTTCAAAAGCATATCTTACAGAATTAGAGAAAACAATTCTAGCATTGATTTGGAACCAGAAGAGACCTAGAATAGCAAAGGCAATTCTGGGCAAAAAAGGCAAGGCAGGGGGCATCACAATCCCTGACATGAAATTTTACTATACAGCTACTTTGATAAGAACTGTGTGGTACTGGAAAAAAACAAATAACAGACCTGAGGATCAATGGAACAGATTAGAAGATGTAGAAACAATTCCAAACATACTCAGCCACCTTATCTTTGACAAAGGTGCCAACACATTCACTAGAAGAAAGCCTCCTTAATAAACTATGCTGAAAAACTGACTCTGCACTTGCCAAAGATTAAAATTGGACCCATACCTTTCACTATGTACTGAACTAAATGTGAAATGGATCAAAGATCTAAATATTAAAACAGAAACATTAAATCTGCTGGAAGATAGAATAGGTAAAACTCTTAAAGTCATTGTGTAGGCAAAGACTTTATGAACAAATCCCTAATCTCACAGGAAGTATCACCAAGAATCAACAACTGGGATCTCATCTCATTAAACAAGTTTTGCAAGCCGGGCATGGTGGCTCACACCTGTAATCCCAGCACTCGGGAGGCTGAGACAGGTGGATCATTGTGAGTTCAAGACCAGCCTGGGCTACAAAGTGAGCTCAAGGCCAGCCTGAATGGCATAGTGATACCCTGTCTCAAAAACACAAGGGCTGGGGATCTAGCTCAGCAGCCTAAGCGCCTGTCTGGCAAGCACAAGGTCATGAGTTCAATCCCCGGTGCTGCAAAAAAAAAAAAAAAGTTTTGCACAGCAAGAGAAACCACCAACAGAGTGAACAGATAACCCACAAGGTGGGAAAAAACATTTTGCAACTGCTCCTCAGACAAAGGATTACTCTCCAGAACATATATAGAACTTGAAAATATCTGACTTCTTCAATTTTAAGATCCAATCCAAAAATGCACATCTGAGATGAATATACACTTCTCGGATGAAGAAATACAGACAGTAATAAATATGTGAAAAAATGCTCAACATCACTGGTCATTCGAGAGATGCAAATTAAAACAAAACTGAGACTCCACCTTACCCCAGAAAGAATGGCTGCCATCAAGAAATCAGCCAATAATAACTGCTGAGAGGGCTGTGGGGAAAAAGAACCCTTCTCCACTGTTGGTGGGAGTGTAGACTGGTACAACCACTGTAGAAATCAGTGTGAAGATTCCTCAAAAAACTAGTATTAGATGTCCCTTTTGACCTAGTTATTCCCCTGCCTGGTATCTTCCAAGAAAAATTAAAAACATCATACCACAGCAACATATGTGCACCCATGCTTACAGCAGCACAATTTGTAATGGAACAACACTAATGCCCATCACAATATGAATAAAAAAAGATGTGGTCTTTTTATACAATGGAATACTGCTCAACCAGAAAGAAGGATAAACTTGTGACTTTTATAGGTAAATAGATACAACTAGAGACCATACTCATAAGTGAAATAAATCAGACTCACAAGAGTAAGCATCATATTGTCTCCCTAGTGTGAAAAACTTAAGTAACAAATAAGATCCCAAGCATACAATACATATTGTGAAATAGGAAGAAATTGTTCCAAAAGTAAGAGAAACTGGGATGGAGGAAAGGAGAGAAAAAGGAAGGAAAAAAATATATATATGTATACAAGATAGTTAAGATAGTTATACTACTAATTTCTCTCTATTCATTAAAAAGAAAGGTTTGTGCTAATATTGTTTGAACAATTCAATGCCTATATCTTGTGCTATGAGCAACTAAAGATAACAACAGACAATGTATTAATCATTGTTACTTTCCCATTATCTTGTTTTGAAATTTTATTTTATTTTTTCTCTTTAAAATAAAATTAAAATAACCTTCAAGGCAAAAATAAATACCTTTATAAAAGACATCATCTTAAATAATATTTAAATAAATTTAAACTAAGCATAGCTAAATAAAATTGTGATTGCTGAGTTTGCTTCCTTAAATTGGTTTTTTAAACTATTCCATATATATTATGCTTCTTGGAATATACTTTTTAAAAAGTATAAATTTTTAAGACTTTAGCAAACCAAAGTTTTATTTTCATATTTACAAATATGAAAACTATGTTGAACATGACAGATGCTTGATTGATAATTAATATAGGGTCATGGTTTATACAATGTCATATTAAAGCAATAAAATAAAAACAAAAGAAAAGAGTTCATCGTTCTCACCCAAAGAGGCACATCAGCAGCTTTGAAAACAATTCTTTCAGGTCAAAATTCTCCCAGCCCAACACCCCAATGGCTCTTTAGGTCACAGTTTCCTTATCAGTTATTACGAGGAATGCTTAATGTGGATTCTTTCAAGTTCTGACAGTCTAGGACCATAAACCTGAGCTCTGTAGACAAGAAGTTTTACTCACTCACCAAATGAAAAAGTAGGTGTGTCTTGGTTACTTTTCTCTCGTTGCTTAGACAAAATACCAGATGCCCAAAATGAGGGAAGGAAAGGTTTATTTCTTACAGTTCTTGGAGATTTCAGTCCACACTCAGCTGGTTCCAAGGCAGGGTGGCATGGCTGAGGGACAGCCTGGGTCCAAGTGGCAAGAGCGAACAGCAAAAGAGAGCAAAGCAGGGAGAGGGGAGCAACATGCTTTCTTCCCTCCCTTATATTGTATGCCCACTCCACCCCTGGGCAGGTGTAGCACTCACATCACTAATCCCAGTGCTAATCCCAGTGCTAGACAACGAACCAATCACAAAGCTAGATTCAGCAGGCTCCATGACTGCATGAGGTTTGTGGGGCCACCTAGATACAAACCAAAACAAGGTGATAATTAGATTCTTCCCAACCTTTGAATTAGATACTTTAAAAAAATAATAGCATCATATGTGTAACAGAGCATTTTATTGAATAACTGATGTCATCCTATAATTTAATTGTCATGCACCCAATGATACAAAATTATTTTTGTTCACTTTACAGACAAAGAAACTGAGTCAGAAAAAAGTTAAGTAAATCTCAAAATGACACCCAGTTAAGAAGGCGATGACTGGGTGAGCTCTGTAGTGTGGTGAAGGATAGTACAGGCTCTACTAATCTTACTAACCTGTGTTCAAATTCTGACTCTGCTATGAAGTACTTCTGTGAGTTGAGATCAAACTATTTAATTCCTTCAATCCTTCATTTTTGTCATTTGTTTTTCATTTTTGACTTTTGGGGTAGTGGGAAATAAACCCCACAGCTTTGCACATAGGATACAAGCACCCTAGCACACAGCTGCATCCACATCCTTGCCATCTAATAGTGATGACTCCAGTTGTACTTCCCTCTAAGGGCTGCTAAGTGGATGACATGAAACAATGTGTCTACTGTTCAGTAAGAGTTGTCTATGCTGGAGATGATAATGATTTGCAATGCTTCCCAGAGCATTTCCTTCTAATAGAACCCAATATTCTATGCAAACTGACCTTAAAAACCCCATGAATTACGCATCAATGTTGTTTGAGAAATGTTCACCTTTCTCACTGATTAAAAAGACTGATGCTGTATACGTGAAAGAGTCCATTATTTGATATGGATTCAGTTTTTAAAAACCAGGTCTTGCTGACAGAGTTCTGTACATATATTTACCATCATATTTCCTACCACTTAGAGAAAGGGAACTGGCAATGCAGGAGTTTTTCCAACACACCAATGCAGATAATGCACCCTTCCTTCATTAATAAAGTCAGAGAAATGTAGCAGGTTTCCCTTTCATTGATTAGGAACTATTCACATTCTTCTGACCTTTCTTTTACTTTTCTCCAGCAGAACTGATGATGCTGTCAGGATTCACTGGATAATACACCACCCCACTGCATAATAGTGAGAAATATCTTAACATTCCTGGGCCCTGCTGTGCTCATTAGGTACAGAAAGGCCCTGAGAAGATAGCAAATGTATTCAGATTTTTGTTTGTCTGCAGTTTGATGTAATATTGTTTTATTTTTGGCCCCCAATTGCTCAGCGAAAGAAAAAGAAAACTTGGTTACACTGCTGATTTCCTCTAAATCGCTGAGCATGGGGATTGTAGCTTGATGAAGTCATTTAGTACTAAATGTTTATATTCAAACCTAGCCAGTGGCTCCTACTGGTGTTTTGCACGAGGAATATGATGATGTTTAGTTTTTATGGAGCTAACTATGAATTTACCAGTACTACCTTGAAAGGAATTTTGAAATTTTATTTCATTTTTAATGCCTCAAATGTAAATTTCCATTAAGGTTTTCAGGGAAAATAGTACAAAGAGAAAGCACGTAAACTTTGACCTAATAACATCAGTTGTAACTTCTCCAAATATTTGTAAATTCTGAAACAGCCCAGTAATCATCAGTCTTGAATGTGGCATGCTCAAGGTATCTCTTGTTAAGAAGTGTCATGGAAGTCCATTTTCATAGAAAAATGTATGCTTGTGACATCAATACTAAAGAGAGAGAAGGAAGGAGATGAGAAAACTACTTGTACAATAAATATATTTCACCCTCTTTTCACTTTTCTTATTATCATTTCTCTTTTCTCTCTGTTTTCTCAGCCCTGAGAAGAGGATGAGTTGAGAAGATAGGCTGTGTTTATCCAAAATTAAAAAAAAAAAGCTGAATTAAGAAAACTACTGGCTCTCCAGCTATCCATTTTCCACCCAATGACTCAATAAACATGTATTTGTTGAACACCTGTAAAATGCTGACAGTGTACTGAGAATATATAAACAAAATCAGGTTGTTCCTCAATTCAGTCATACATTTAATAAACATTACCATTTAGACAATGTTTGATTCAGAAAAAAATGAAAACATATGGGATAAGTGTGTAAAAGTATTGCAAATTCTGAGGAAGCAAAAACTCGAGACAATGACCAGGGCCTATCCTGCAGTATGCATATTAGAGTTTAAGTTTCAGAGACACACAGGCCACCATGGGTCACCAAGCAAGACTGACAAGCACCTCAACAGTTCAGGTGCCCAGGAAGTGCCAAGGGAGGATAGAAGAGTTGCACTCTCTGGAACTACACAGCCCTGAGTTTCTATCATAGTGTGGTAGACTGCTTACTTACCTTCATTATTCATTTTCCTCTTTCTCCTCAATTACAAACTCTGAAGTTAGCTGGGCATGTACCTACCAAGTAGAGACTGTTTCCCTGTCTCCTTTATAGCTGGACACAACTTTGAAATTACACTCTGGTCAATAGTTGCAAGTAGAAGTGGTGCTTTGAACTTCCAAGAAGTGTCCTTATGAGAAGTAAGATTTCTCTTTTCTCTCTGTTTTTCATTCTGCAAGCAAGTGTTGGTTAAGAAAGTTGGTGCTAGAATAATGATGTTAGACCATCAGATAGAAAGCTTGGATGAAAGACAGCAGACCAACATAAGCTTCAGAGTCTGTGGACTGTGAAGTCACCCTACTAGACCTGTGTGACCTGTGAGAGAGAAATAAAACCTGCGTTTTATTCTACTCACTGTTAGGTTTCTGTCATTTGCAATCAAATCTAATACTAGCTAATACTAACAAGACCTTAGGTGAAACACAACTTAAAACTCACTAAGACTCTTCTATAAAATAAAAATAACATCTATTTTTGTATGTGTTAAAAAGAAATTTAAAAGAATAAATAAATTTAATTCATCTAGAATAATGCCAGGTATTGAGTAGGGTTATTATAAATAGTAGTTACTCAAAGATCCTAATCTACAAGTCTGCAAAACTTGAATCAAAACTCCTATCCTTTGATGGGAGTTGTGATTGGTAAATAAAAATAGTGTACCCTGAGATGCTTAGCATTCTCAGGTTAGCCATCCCAGAGAGTATATGTTTGCATCTTCAAAATGGCCCTTCTTCCAAATTTGGTACACCCATAGGAAGGAAATACACAGACTAATGAGGAAGAAGAGGCTCCTAGCCAGGGAATATTTGCAGCTAGTTTAATTGGCTCTGATGATTGGGTAGGAAGCTAACATGATAGGAAAAGCATTGTCATGTGCTTCAAGTTGTCCCATCCTAAGATGATATTTCCTGCTCCACTTGCCTCTCTGCCTGACACTCAAATGTAAATGTATGTGCTATACACAATCATGAAAGTAGGTTCATGGGCATAAATCACCATTTAAAGAAACATTCTCTTATACTGAACTAAAATTGGAGCAACAGCAAGAGTGAGACCACTTTTAGTGGGAAATTTCTCTTTAGTAGGATGCTTGGGGGAGTCAAAAGGAGAATTTATCATGGCTACAACTCCCCCTCCATTTTTTCTGACCACCTGCTCATCTCATGATCTCAGGGGACTTGGGAAGACTCTGGACCCAGAAAGACAAATTGTTAGTCCCTAGAGTTGCAACTGGTGGGCATAGTTTTAAGGACAGGTAAATACAGTTTCAACCCTTGATTTGTGTTATCTTGTGCCACAAGTCATTTATAATATCCAAGCCTCAGTTTCTTCATCCATAAGTGCAAAAATAAACTACAAATTTATGTCAGTATGAAAACAGACAATCAATCCAGTTAGTCTTAATTAAGTGAATCAAGTTTTACAAACTATTAAATGTAAACTTCTTGGTAATCACTTAAGTCCTTAGGTCACTCTTAACAATGCAAGTTAAGAATATTTTTTGGGATGTGTGGACAGTGGATTCTCAAGATTTGATGGTTGAATCAGGAGTCAACAAATATTTATGGAACATTTATGTTATACTAAGCATTGTTCTAGGCACTACGCATGCTATGAAGAATAAGAGAGACAAAGACTCTAACTCTAGAAATCTGTTTTCTGGTGGAAGGCTAATGTTACATGCTGTTAAATGTCATGGAAAAATAATAAAACAGGATGATATGATAGAGGCTGCCTTAAAATGAGGAAGGTAGATGAACATTACTTGAGCTATAGTAGTTGGGGAAGATAGCTATGAAAGCAGATTATTTAATTGCAACCTGAACTGTGAGAAAGAGGCAACTCTGAAAAGGTTACAAAGAAGAACATTCTAAGAAGAAACAAAAAATGTCAAGATCCTGAAGCAGAATAGGTTAGGCAAGTGTAGGGGACAAAAAAGGAAGGTCCATGTTGGTAGAGATTAACAAATGAAGAGAGCAGGGAGGTAACTTGTATTGGAGGGAGGCAGATTACATATCATTTGGTGAGCCAAGGGAGATGCTAGATTTTATTTCTATCTTATAAAACTCTTGAGAGGGTATTAACTAGGCCAGAGATATGATCATCCCTGTGCTTCAAAATGTTATGTGTTCTAGCCTCTAAGGAAGCTGGCCTGAAAAGCACAAGACAAGATGAAATAAGAGCTAGGAGCCACTACTGTAGTCTAGATGAAAGTTTATGATGGTTTATTTGAGGGCTACAATATTGGAGATGGGCTAACCAGGTTAAGGATATGTTTCTGAAGGTGAGAAAAAAGGACTTGCTAATGTGTTGTATGAGTTAAGGAGAAAAATTGAGACTTTTTTTTTTAAAGAGGATAAAACCAAGGAAAATAAAATAGAATAAAACCAATCAGAACAAACCAGAGTAAGTGATACAGGAATTCACAACATTACAAAATCAACAATAGTTATCATAATGCCTTTTGTTGTCTTCAAAATAGCTGCAGGTATCTTCAGACATAGTAAAAATCAAACAGAACAGAATAGAATAGAAACAGTAAAAACAAAACAATGGATACAATAAAAGACTACAAAACAAGATAATAGTAAATTCAAAATGGCTACCATACATATCTTGCTGTCACTGAAATAGGGGAAGAGGCTTGGCTCTGGATGTCCCAGTTCAGCAGCGGCCTGCGCATGGCACTGTTTCCAGCAGGGCAGGTCTAGTTCTCACTCCCCACAGTCTGCACTGATGCTGACTCACAGGGAGAGGCTTGGCTCTGGATGTCCCAGTCCCACAGCAGCCCAAGCATGGCCTCAAGACTGTTTTAAATGAATGATAAGAGGCACTGTGATAAGAGATGATGGAAAAAGACAGGAAGGTTGGGGGAAAAAATCAATAGTTCTTTTTCCAGATATGCAAAGTTCGAGATACTTATTAGACTTTCAAATGGGAGTGACTATTTTGTAAGCACTTGGATGCTAGATGTATGATTTTGTAGCTAATCAAAAAGGTACCAAAAGAGCCACAGATACAAGATTTGTCAGCATATAGATGCTATTAAAAGCTATGGGAAAGCATGAGATCACCTATACATAAGGAAATCAAGATAAAAGGACCAAGGACAGAACCATTTCCAACATCTAGAGGTCAGTGGAGGAGAAAAAGGAATCAATGAGAAAAACCAAACCAATATGCAAACACAAAAACCTACAGACCCAACATCTTAAGGAGGAAGCAAATAAGCGTGACAAATGCTAATGAAAAGTCAAGTAACATTAGCGCAGAGAATTGCCCTTTGGCATTTGTGAGATATCAGTTGCCAGCAATACGGGTATGGCAGGACCATGGACAGTTTTGGGGAAGTACTAAGAATAGTAGTTGTAGTTTTCTTTTAAGTTATGGCTAAATTTAAAGACAATGCTAGTAAGATGCATTTATATAATGAAAATAGTTGCTATTATTACTATTATAAGTGAACACCAACCAAATGCCAGGGTTTTTGGGGGGGTTGTTTTTGTTTTGTTTTTGTTTTTGGTGCTAGAGATCAAACCGAGGCCTCTTGCACATGCTAGGCAAGTGCTTTACTACTGAGATACATGCCCAGCATGTGCCAGGGATCTCCCACACAAACACACACACAAACAATAACCTCACATTATAGAAGAGAAAACTGCAACTCAGGTGAACTAATGACATACTCATTGTAGTGTCTTTATATGATCTCAATTTAGCTAAACTGGAACTACATTTCCCAGAATACCCTCATCTGTGTCAATTCATGTGACAGTTTTACAGAGAGATATTTGTGCTGGACTTGGATGCAGAAATGAAGGAGGACAGCCCCTGTGCCCTGAAGGCTGGTGCAGGGTGTAGGGTGATGTACTTATTCTCAATGTCACTGTAGTAGTGGCTTGCCTCATGGCCTGGGACCATGGATCTCCTCCTTTACCTTCTCTAACCTCTGATCTGGGTCACATGCATCCAACAGGTTTTTGTTTTTTTTTTTTGCATAACACCTCACAGAATTGGATGCAGGGAAAAATGAATCCAGGTTCTAATTTGTGTGTATGGCTTCCAGATTATCTTCATGGGTCTGTTTTCTTGTTTCCTCCTATTCCATTCCACCCTCATCATCAAGCTTTTCTGACCAACTGCCCTCTCAGCTGACCTATAACTACTTCACACCACCACAAGTCACATAGACAGGTTCTGTACCTGGGCATATTGCTTACCAGTCAAAGTGGGTCTGCTTCCCAGACACCCCCAAGACCACCCATCAGAAAGCAGAAAAACCTAATTAAAGCCATGCTTTTTCTGAATACAAATCCTTCCATATTTCTTCTGTTCCAGGATACCTCTTAGGCATACAAGTAAACGTTAGGGCTTTTCTTTCAGATAGAGTAAAGTTTTAACAAGGAAATTTTCTGTCTATATATGCTACATAATATAAAATCTCTCAGGATGAAGGAGCCATAGAGAGATAACTAAAATGATGCAGCACTATATCATTTTGCAAATGGAGGAATTGTGTCCCCCAAATGGTAAGCAACTTGAGGAATTTACATAGTTTTCAAATAAACTAAGTGAAGAATCTTTGCTTATAAAATAATTCTTTGCTTTAGAAAACATTACTATAGATTTCCATTGAACTGATGGTTAATTGATACCTAACTCTTACTTAATTTCTAAAACGAGGTTTTACACAATTCAAGAATACATTTATTGCCACCTGTATGTAATTCCAGTTTGGATGCACTACTTATGATATCAGAAATTTATAGCCCTATAATAAATCAGTGTTGGGTTTAGATTAGCAGATCACAATATCTTGAAAAGTATAGTCCATTTCCTAGTGGATACATAACACAATATTGCATTTCCTGGTAATTTTAAAGGTACTAAATAGAATCAAGATTGCTATAACTCTTGTAGAATTTTTAATTACTTCATGTTCTAAGTCACAAATATTTCAACAATTTCTTTTACAGTGCAGTAGTTTTCAACCATCTTTCTGCATATCTATGGAGCCAAAAGAGTTTAAGAGGAATCATAAGTCAGCTGTCTCTGGGGATGAGCTTTTTCATTTGGTGAAGCATGGCTCAACATAGAAGAGTTTGAAGAGTAGCATTTCTGTTATTTGATGATGCTTACTGCTTGATTTTCTTTGAACCATTGAGCTTAATTCTCCAATTAATGGGTCAGCTTTTGTATATCTTTAGAAAGTGTTTTCCAGTAAAGGACTGGGTGGAAACTGATTCAGTATTTTTTTAATTACTTCCTATCCCACCCCTGTAGAACCTTAGAAAGTTGCTGCAGAGTAACAAAATTTCCAGTGAATTAAAGATGGCAATGGGCAATGCTAAGCATCCCCCTAGACTCTGGTGATTTCTCTACCCTTTCTTGTGACAATTATTTCTCCATCATTTTTTCAGGAGAGTAAGCAACGGGAGGAAGCAGAAGTGATGACTGTCTTAAAAGTCACCAGTCACAAAGAAGAGATAACACACTTATATCAAGATACTATATAACTATAGATAACAAAAACCAGAAGAATGGGGTAGGGGCAAAAGAATGAGAAAAAAGTCTCAGAAGAAATGATCCATGCAATGCTGATTAAGCAAATAAAGATCTTAGCATTCAAAACAAAAGTAGGATACTTTTTTCACTAAAAAAAGCCTAACAATTTAAAATGTGCATTCAATACTGGCTAAGGTGTATCGAAATGAGCTCTCTCTCTCTGTCTCTCTCTCTCTCAGCATATTTTATATCTGTATGACCTTTTAGAAAAGCTATTTAATTTAACATCATTCATCAAAAGTGTTTAAAATATTCATACTTTATCCCACTTTAGAGATCCCTCCCCAGAAATGTTCAGAAATAAGGGCAAAGATTAATATATGACAAATTAACATGATATTGCTTGTAACAGTTAAAAATTGCAAGCACCATCAATTTATAACATAATAGTAAAATGAATTATGGAATAGTCACAGATTGAATTATTAAACAGTTATTAAAAATAATGTTTCTGAAAAAATTGCAATAACATGGAGAAATATTCATGATTTAGCAGTGTGTGAAGAAAGCAGGATAAAAACAGTGTCTCAGAGACCATGACAGTAAAAGCACCAATGCCTCCCTGAGTTAAGGAAGCTGCTTTGGGCAGGTGTCATGCCTGATGTTGTCTTAGTTTGTGGTAAGACAGCAGTATAACATCACTTAACTTATGCAAATTTAGCTTTGGCCTTCCACACACAAAAAAGTAAAAAATAGCTACTAAAATGATCTTGGCAATGTTGTCTGGCATCTCACTCAATAAGGGTGTGCCCTTAAGTAAGCATGAGATAAGATTTTAAATCTACTCTATCCTTAGACTTGACTCTATGGGGCTGTCATACTGGGAATGCCTTAGCAAGATAGCATAATTCTAATGAATACGGACACAATTCCGTTACATTATCCTTTGGTATGACCTCATTACTGTTCCATTCTTTCCCATTAGAATGGCTTCTGTAAAAGTCCTCTGAAATCTCTATGCTGCCAGACTTAGCAGATGATTCTCAGGCTTCATCTTATGAAACTTCTCCAACAGCAGTTGATGTGTTTATTCTGCTTCTTTCTAGAAAATTTTATTCAATTTCTGAGACATTGTTCTGTTGGTCTTCTCATTCTATTCACTTTCAGTTTCTTACACTATTCTCTTTTCCTTTAATCTAAAATGGGGTGTGGACCTCAGGTCACTCAGTCTTTTCTAGATTTTTCTAGTACATTATTTCTAGCTAGACGCAAGTGATCTCACTGAGTACCATGGCTTTAAATACGAACTACACTCACATAACAGCAATAGGACTAATGGTTGGTACTCCTACTTTGTGTATCTAAGTGTATATTTTGACAAACATCACAATAGCACTGTGAGATAGTTTCTGTTATTGTTTCTATCTTAAACTAAAAAGAGAAACACAGAGAAATGAATTTTCTCAGAGTCACAGCTAGTAGGGGATGGAGCCAAGCTTCAGCCCAGGTTTTCTGGTTCCAGAGTACATATCCTTAAGCACTAAACTGAATTATGCAGCATTGTCTCCTCAGTAACCCCCAAGTGATACTTCTACCCGCTACCTCTCTCTTAAACTTTAAGATTTTTACATTGGACATCTTTGATTTGATGTTTAAGATAAATTCAAACTTAGCATATCCATCCTCTAAATCTCTTTCTCCAGTAGCTTTCCCTTCAGAAAATGGTACTCCCAGTATTCCAGTTGCTTAAATGATCTTTGATTTCTTTCCTTTCCCACATTTATCCAATTAGCAAATACTGTTGTTTCCACTCAAAATACTGAGTCACTCAGTTAAACTTCTAAACTTCTCAAATTGACACAATAAATCAACCATTACAATATTCTAGAGGGGAAACAGCTGCCCTAGGTCATGTCCTCTACATCCTATGATGTAGAACTGCTGAGTTACTTACTTAAGCTTCTAAATTTCTCAAGCTGACACAATGAATCAACCATAACCAAGTGTCTTAGTTTCTTTTCTCTCATTGCTGAGACAAAATATCTGATGTTCAAAATTAAGGAAGGAAAGGTTTACTTAGCTCAAAGTTTGTGGAGGTTTCCATTGGAAATCAGCTGGCTCCAAGGCAGGGTGACATGGCTGAGAGGCAACCATTCATGGATGGCAGGGGTGGAAAACAGCAAACCTACACATAATTTACTCTGGTCTTCTTGGAATCAGCTTCACTGACCACTGCTATGCTGCATGTTCTCCTTCTGCATATTCAAGGAGAGGTCACACTTTAGGTCAGTTTGTAGAATATGTAAGATTTTACTAAATGAAAGTGAACTATCACAAGAAATTCCCACCAGGCCAGGAGTGGTGGCTCACACCTGTAATCCCAGCACTCAGAAGACTGAGACAGGAGGATTGTTGTGAGTTCGAGACCAGCCTGGGCTACAAGGCCAGCCTGAAGGGCATAGTGAGACCCTGTCTCAAAAAGACACAGGTCAGGGATCTAGCTCAGTGGCCTAAGTGCCTGCCTGGCAAGTGCGAGGTCATGAGTTCAATCCCCAGTGCCGCAAAAAAAAAAAAAAAAAAAAAAAAGAAATTCCCACCAGAAAAAGAAAATTTTAAATTGGATATTCAAATGGCTATTGCTTCTAGAATTTGTATGCCAAATCCAACAGTTTCTCCTACATCAACCATCTCTCCTCCCTAGTTTGTCTGGTGGCAAGTTCCTGCTTACCTACCACAAAGTATTCTTTTCTTTTTAAATTCTGAATTCTCTGCTGGAAATCTAGGATGCCAGCCTTCACTGAGGTCCAACGAAAAGGAAAGAAGATGACTCTCCTCTCCTTCAGTCTCAGGTCCTTCTTCCTGACAATAACATGATACTCTGCATAAATGTGAGTCCCTTAAAGAAAGACAAAGTTTTAGATTAGTAGTCAAAGATATTTAATTCCCATGTTGTTCAAAGTTCCCATTCTAAAATAAGAGTTTTTGATTTACCTTTGCAAAACAGAAATGAAAATATTTTTCCTAATATAAAAAAACAGTCCTTGAAAATAAATCAGAAAACAGTTGGCAACTTGAAAATAGCAGCAGGAATTTACTTAGATCAAGATTTCAAAAATATTGACTCAATTTTTTTTGGTAGGCCACAAATATGGTTCTAAATCTTTTAGCAATCACTGTGGAGGGAAACATGATTCATTTTGTGTTTGAAAATGTCTATAAGATAAAAATAAATTTTTCCTTTAACAGAGAGAGAGAGCGAAAGGGAGAGGAGCAGACAGAGACAGACAGAATTGTGTCCAGTAATGAGAACATCTTTCATAGTATCCATATAGTTAACAAAGCAACGTGCTTTATGAGGCTATTTGTCACAGTAATTCTCACTATAAATTAGAGGCATATCGTTCCATGGAAACAGTTCTATGAAGAGTCAATATAAAGTGATTTAAATGCATAGATTCACTTAATCCAGAAGTGGATTTTAAAGACTTTAGCCAGAAGTTCTTGACATAGCCCCTTACGAATGGTTTTCAAGAAATGTATAAACACCCACACACACAGAGACACACATGTGCACACACACCTCCAATAAAATCTCTTTGATTTTATTCCTAGTTTACAATGGTCTTTGTTAAGAATATATATTCCAATGTCATCTCATAAATTTAGATGTTATTTCATTCTAAATAAAAATGGGATGGCATGGATTCTCTTGTATATGTTTAGGAAATAAGCTGAGGAACTGCTGTCTCATGACTTCCCTTTGAATCTTTCCTGACACATAGGGTCATGGGCATCCTTCTACATTTTTGTGAGGTCTGGCATAAATTGGGAAATATTCATGGAAAGAAAGTATAATAATAAAAAAAAGAAAGTATAATAACACTAAAGTGTCCTTTGATATAGATTTTATAACCAAATTTGTTAGAGCTAACCATGCTAAAGAAAGATCACATATGCTGAAAATATATTAAACAGTAAGGATTTTTTAAAAGATTCTATCAAATCTTAAATTTTTCCATATACTATACCTTGTTTTGAAGCATCAGATAAGATTGCTTCTTTACAATACTATATACAACTGGAGAAGCCTTGGTTAACCCACGTGTCTTGGAAAGGGTTGCATTAATCTATGACTTGGGTAAGAGAAAGAAAGCTGAAGCAGTGTGTTATACCAGCGACATAATGATCCCCCAGTTCTTCACATATTTTATAGCCCATTTGTGGGAGAATTGGCAGATACTTATTATTCCTTTCAAAACGAACTAGAAAAAGCCATTGTAGTTGCAACCGACTTTGAGCCACTGGGTGTGTAGGCCTCTACTTCAAAGAAGGATTCCTTTTTCCTGAGGCCTTTTTTGAAACTTCAAAGACCCTCACTGCCTTCAAAACGGTGACAAGTTTCTTTGCCAAGAAAACTTCTCCATGAGGATGATCTTGATATTCCAAGCACAGATGGAGCCTTTGCAGGACTTGGTAGCACATCTGGTTTGCTGCTTTGATGCACAAAGAGGCTCCGTATGTCATCATGACTCATTGCTCTCGTGGGTATGCATTTCAGCCAGAGACACTGCCAACCAACTTGAAAGAAGTTTTGTCATCATCTACTTAAAAGTAAATCCTCAAATTCATCAGAACCAGAGCTGTATTTACCTCATTTTCAAGTGATTTTTTGTGAAGAGATGAGCTCAAAATACAAATTATTTTACTAAACAGAAGTTCACTGGGTATTTTGAGAACACATTTTGAAAAAGTTGTTTAAAGCACCAGGAGGAAATTCAGTTTGAGAGAGAAAAGGAAAGCTTGTTCAATATAATCTGATGGGAAAGTACTCATGCATAATTTGGGTTTCTCAGTAATACTTTTGACTATAGGAAAGAGTAAAATCCTTCCATTAGAGACTATGTAAGCACCATTATGAATCCTGGTTAAATACAAACAAATAAAAACAAAAACTATTGGTTGAGCTAAATTTTTTGTTATTCTGGAAAATAATGTTGGACATAAAAACTAAATCAACTAAACTACTTTCATAAGAATAGAAAAACTTTTGTAAATAAAGGAGAGAGGATAAAGCCTTAGAGACTTTTGTAGACAGACAAGTGAAGGCAATAAAATATTGAGGCAAATACTTCTGGTCAGATCATTTGCTTGAAATTTCAGAGTACAGATTCAGAAGATACCTTCCATTGATAAAGATGGACAGCACCGATAGGCACACACAGACAGAACTGACCTCGACGATCAGGACAAAAGAAATGATGCAATATAAATTCAACTTGAAGAATCTTGAGGGAATTCAGGTGTCTGGAAACAAGCCTGTCCTTGTCTGGCACAGCAAGGTATTGATATCACATACATTTTAAAAATTTTAGTCACTGAAATGAAAATTTGAAAAGTATTTGGGTTAAAGTCAGTCATACTGCCATATTCAAAATCATTCCATAATTTCCAACTTCTGGTTCAGGTCAACAAAAACTTCTCTTGTCCTGAAATAAACCTTCACAAAGGAATTCTACTTTTCACTTCGTTTGAAATTTTAATTTTTTTAATCAAGTATTTAATTCATTTAGACAAAAAATAAGGAAGAAATGCCATTTTTTCTGGGCAACATTTTTCTGTTCTAATTATATGAAGGAAATAAATTTCTAATGCAATAAATTACATTGATTGAAAAGTATTCCAAATTTACAAAATGTTTGCCTGGTGTTGAAGTCTATAGCTTCTATAAAATGTTCAAAAGTCAATGACTTGAAAATTTTAAGAAACTGCTGATCTAGAAAGATAATTGTAGCTGTTTCTATAAACTGGGAGCTTGGAGGATATTAGGGATTGGTGATCTTGGGCTGTGGGCAAGTAAATGGAGTCCAATCAGATCATTTTACAGCTTATATGCTAGGTCTTATACTTTAAACTCCATTATTATAAGAAATAGGACCAAAATCTTCATAGAAATAACTTAGTTCTTCTCCAAAGAATTCACACCAAGTATGAGCCTCATAAGGTCAAGATTCTTTTTAGATTATGATTTGGTTTAGCTGTTCTACCAAAACAAATGGGTAACTAGACAATATACTACAAATTAATATGAAAGCAAATATTCTTAGAAAGCTATAGCACCTTGCTTGAATTCACTTATTTAGTGCACTACGGAAGTTCAAACGTACAGTTTATCTATTGCCATAGTTCAAAGCTTTTTCACAATATAAGTGAAAGTCAAAAGCATAAGACAGCTCTTCCTACTTAATAGGATGGCAATAATCACAAAATGGAAAATAACAAGTGTTGGTAAGAATACTTAGAAATTAGAATTCTCATATACTGCTGATAGAATGGTAAAATGGAACAGCCACTGTAGAAAAGAGCTTCACAGTTCCCCAAAACATTACACTCAGAACTATCAAATCACTCAGCAATTTCACTCCTAAGTA
>RJWT010019400.1:0-18407 GCA_004365215.1 Cuniculus paca
AAACCAAATCCAAATGAGCAATTGTCTTTTTCTTGAAATAATCAGTTATAATAATTCTGTTTAATTTATCTCATTTTCAAAAACTAATTTTCAAAATGGTTAATTTCAAGTAAGAAAATATTTAAAATGAATATATACTGTATATCACTATTTTCTCTTATTATCAAAATAATGAAACACTCAGATTTAATGAGTATAATTAATATTTTGGACACAGTAAAAAAAAATGCCTTTGCAGTGCCAAACCAGATATTTACTTCTCAACATCATATAAATATCCTGCATCAAATTCCACCAACTGATCTTTCTATTAAATGTCAATTAAAAACCATTACATGTAAAATTTAACCATTTTTAAACAGAAAAATTGTCTTTTCAGTTCAACTTACAACTTGAGGGTCAAGCAAATGCCAAAATATTACTAGATTTTAAGTATTTAAATAATGAGAAAAAATCATACTAATGCCATTATACCATGTTCTTGATTTATGCACTCTGTTAAAGGTATTAAGTACCCTGAGCACAGTTCTTTTCTTTTGTTTCGAACCTAACACTGAACACATCTTGAACTATGGTAGCTCCCTACAGAGATTTCACTGATTAAAAACTTTTACTTATTCGAAAACAAATTTAGTAAATAAACAGCCAAGCTGTGCAGCATTTCAGTAAAATAGCACTTTAAAATTTCAAGAGGGAAAGTTGATGACATTAAAAATAATAATCGAGACAATTTCAACATTATCTTCCAGTATCTAGCACATATTTTCAATGCTTATTCGAAATTGCAGTAACAATTCACCCTGATTTTTCTTGAGAATAAGGGTCAAGGATTATACTTGCATCCTCCTTGTCACTTTCCCAGTTGTGGGACCCTGAGCTCAAAGTACAGTTTCTCAATTGCTTTGATCCTAAATGAAACGTTGTCAGGGAGCTGGACTAATGCAGTCATCCAAAACAGTGATACAGTAGTGGCTCCAAAAAGCATGGACATTTTTATATTTCATATTTCAATGGCCTTTATATATGCCACCGATATGTTTTCTGTTTTTGTTTTTGTTTCCCACGACCTCCTGCTCGCCAGGCAGGTGCTTACGCCACTGAGTTAAATCCCCAGCTTTCTGTTTTGTTTTTAATAATACAAGCAACCCTGCAACATTATTGATAGAAACGGACATAAAAGGCTCGAAATATCCTTGGTACCTAAGCGCTGCAAGTTTTAAAATTTGAAAAATTTAAATTTGTTTAAACAGGAAATGGCAGTTATTTTGAAGAAGTATATCCTTTACTGGGAAAAAATTATCTGTTTGTTCAATTGCTGAAAGCGTAAATTATATTTTTCTAAAAGAAGGTACAAGGAATACCTTAAAATGTTTCAGGGCGTCCGTGTACAACTTTATGATGGAAAATATTCAATTCAAATGTGTGATAGCCAGAATATTTATAAATGTGTGGCAATTTAGCTATAAAATGCTCTACTTAATAAATGAGAAACTGTTTATTTTCCCATTGTAAGTGTACAGTACATGGATGATATTGTCAATTACAAACACCATGTTGTATAGCAGAAGCTCTCTGGAGTGCTCATCTATGGCATGAGTGAAACATTATACACATTGAAAAGCAACCCCCAACCACCCATTGACCCTCATCCAGGCAAACGCCATTGTACCTTCAATTTCTTTGAGACTGGTTACTTTACATACTTCATACAATGTGAATGTATTGTGTGTGTGTGTGTATGTATGTATGTGTGTGTGTGAGAGAGAGAGACTGACTTAATACACATACCATAATTTCTTAAAGGTTTATCTATGTCTTAATATCTGACATTGCTGGATTTTGTGTTTTTAATTGTTAAATAATACTTTGTTGTCCAATTAACCCACACTGGTTGTATACATTCATTTTCCAATGTACATTTAGTTTATTTCTATATCATGGCTATTGTGGATAATATTACAGTGAACATGTAGCTTTGGATTATAATATATCTTGTTCTGTGAAGAATTAAATTTGCACTTTGATGATGGCATTTTTTTGTTGATGTTTTTTGAGTGGTGAAACAATATTTGTTATATTTCACTGTCAAAATGAGACGTATTTCATTTTTAATATTTAACAAAAATATTTTTAGTATTTAACAAAAAAATCACTAAAATAATTCCATCTTTGCAATCAATATGTCATTTTCTGGCACCTAATTTTTTCCTTATGTGGAGACCAGAGTTCCATTTCATTTCTACCGTATGAACGTGTAAAAATTCAGAGGTAGCAGTTTCCAATGAGGCTGAATGGAGCAGGCTTTAGTTATCGCTCTCTTTATCTCGTGTTATCTGTCCATCTTTATTTGCTCTTACGTGCCAATCAAAAAGATTGCATCAGTTGCTATTTCGTGAGGTGTCAAACATGAATTAACTGACAATGCAGTGGGAGAAACAGCAGTATAAGAAATTTACATGAGTCAATTTGATAAGAAACATTTTATGATACCTTCAATACAGTACTATTATAATTGTGTTTAATCAACATAGCTAACAGGGTACTATTTATTCATTTAAACTTAAATTTAAAGCATACACTTGTAATAATGTCAGTAAAAGCATAATTGTTTCTTTCAAATCAAAACAATTTGAAGCTAATGTTTATTAATTGTAGTCTAAATTTAAAATATACTATTCTGGGAAGTCTGTTATGAGTTTTTATAGGCATAATTCTCATGAAATTAATGCTATTGAAATCTGATTCAGAGTCTTTTTTTATTCTTCTACTTATAAAGTGATGAGGTGCTTTAAATTTTCATACACTACAAAGTTGCTACAGATGTAGAAGAGACTAAAAACCTGTTCTTAATCCAGTCTTGTAGCACTTCCTTTGTACCAAGGGTTAATCACGAGCACATCACCCAGCAAATTCAAAACTGTGGAAGTCTCCGTATATACTGGGTTTACTTTTCCAACTTTTCCGTTATCTGGGGTCAATGATAGTCTGAATATATTTTTCTTGACTCTTTTCAGAGTGAGAGAAGATTTTCATATAATTTTTAATAAAATGCATTGCTATTAGTGTTTTGTCACTAATTGTTAATTCCTTACAGTGTTTAAGTTATGAACTAACTTTTATTTTAGGGCACACAGCAAAACTGGTAATCAGAGAACAATACATGTGTCATTTACTGATAATACAATCAAGTCCTTTTGCTGTCTTCATTTTTCTCTGATAATTTCAATTTATAGTTAACAAATCATTTTAAAATTACTGTTCTATACATCCTGGAAATTTTTACGGCATATTAGTTTTTATTTAATTGAACAAAAAAATTGGGCAAATAGTCTATTGCTTTATTTACGTTTTTCATTGACCAAATAATGTGCATTACAATTTTAAAATACATTCATAAAAACAAATCCAACATTCAGCAATGCAATATCTCATTCTTCACTGACATGAAATATTATAAAAATTGTAATTTCATAACATTACATGGAGAAATAGTAATATTATAAATTACTCCATAAGGAAAATATTTTCTAATTAGTTTGGAAGCATCTAAATTAATAAAATAATAAAGTGGTTGATCTAGTCATAAATTTTGGCAGGTTCTGTAAGATGTTACATTTTTATATTATCTCCAGACTTCATAGGACACAGTGTACTAACCATGCACATTGTGTGACTTCCATCTTCCATTTGAGAAAGTAACTGTACACAAATGTTCTAGCATTTATCTTATGTGCGGTGAGAATAATTTGAAAACTGATTTTAAAAAATATATAAAATTAAATTTAAATTTTTGGCATGAAATAAATCACCGATAAATTCATATGAAATTTCATTTAGTCCTAAAGAAAATTTTAGATAAACATTTGAGTAACTGAACAATAAAGACTTTAATAACATTTTTATATCTAGAACTAAGAGTAAAATATAGCTCCATGGTATAACCACTACAAAAAGACCTTTTAATGTTTTGTAGACCTGATAAAAATAATGAAATCAGTTTCTCCCCACTAGTAACAATGTATGATTTTTCAAATCAAAAATTTTAAGTTAAGGAATATAAATGTACTTAAAAGGGTTTGTTGTCAATTGAAAACTTTTATTACGTATTAAAGTTCTTCATATTTTTTCATGGTTAGCAATAAATTTTATTGTTGACACATTATGGATTGACAGTCACTCCCTTAATAATCTCCATTAGTGAAAAAAGCATAAAATATTCATGTAGAATGAAACAAGGTCTGTTGAAGTGTTATTTCTTCATTCTTGAGAGCATAGTCATTATATTTTTACACTAATAAGTCACTCTACATTCCATTATTTTTTCTTTTGGAGTGCTACTTCATGTACAGTGCTTGCTTATGTGTTTCAGATTTCAAAGACACTTTCTACTTTTTGTTTGAACTAATCTGTCTTCCTACTAAGGATCTTAAAATATTGATAAGACTAGAAGGCATTTCAGTATTCATACAAAGGTAATATGAACTGTCAGGACACTAGGATGAAGGCTGAACTAGGATTAGGTAATGAATTCTTGGTGCTGATTTTGAAAAAGAAAGAAGCATAACACTGCCAGTCAATTAGAATCCTAAAGTTGGCCTGTATGATGTGCTTGATATCCTACAACAGTAGAAATAACTCCTTTATCAAACAAGATTGATATACTATTCCACACTGCTGCAACCAGGACATGAGCACTGAAGTGAAGGCAAGAAACCGCTGAAGGAAAAAAATCTCCTGTATGACAGATCTTATTACTTTTATATACTTCAATAGGTTTTTTTGTTGGAACTAATTGAGACTTTGAAATTTATTGTTATTGCAACAGGATTCTATTTCTTTTACTTGATTTTCCAAAAGAAGTAATGTCAAAACAAAACAAAATGCAATAGTCATGTACATTATTGAATAATTAAATACCTTAAACTGTACTAGAGAGAACCAATCCAATATTTGGAAATCACATTTCATTAAGAAAGAAATTTCACATTCTATTTATAGTCTACTCTCTTTTTCATATCATTTCAAACTGTGAGTTAATTATGACCAAAGGAAAGCAGAAAGATGATCTTCAAAAAGATTGAAAAATACTTACCTTGACAGCCGGGCGTGGTGGCACATGCCTGTAATCCCAGCACTCGGGAGGCTGAGACAAGAGGATCGTTGTGAGTTCAAGACCAGCCTTGGCTACAAAGTGAGCTCAAGGCCAGCCTGAATGGCATAGTGAGACCCTGTCTCGAAAAGACAAGGGCTGGGGATTTAGCTCAGTGGCCTAAGCACCTGCCTGGCAAGTGTGAGGTCATGAGTTCAATACCTGGTGCCGCAAAAAAAAAAAAAAAGAAAAATACTTATCTTTGAGTAGGTCATTACCTCATATCAAAATTAAGGCCAAATTGAGGTGATGAGCCACAATAGATCCACAAGATGGAGGAGGAGGAGGAGCAGGAGTTTATTCATGTGTAGAGGCAAACGAGTATTACAATAGACTATATAGAATAATCCATCATCATAAGCAACTGTGTAAACATATTTGGTAGCACGTTGCCTTCTCCATCTCATGAATTCTTTCCTGCTTAAGTTAAATTTATTTAAATACTAGAATTTTATTCCTTTATTTTTACAGATTAGATGTCTTAAATAGAACATTTCTGCTGAAGACTATCCTTGCTTAATCCAATCAAAATGATAAGAAAATTAATGCCCCAGAAGCATATCATTATTTGATTTTGTCTTCTATTTCTAAGATATTCTTAAAAATCCAACAGCAATGAATTTAAATACTAAAAAATAGTCAAATTGGTCTAAAATTATAACCTTTTATTATTTTATATTATTAAAGAATATATATTATTAATCAAGAATATATACATATATAGCATCAAATAAAATATAAATAAATACATACGTGGCAATATAATCAAGAATATGTAAGTATATATGTGTATGGCATTAAACGAAGGGAACAGTTTCACAATAATCCATATAGTGGAAAGATGATTTCTTGAAGTAAGTTTTGTATTTTTTATGACTTAGCTTTCATTTTACTGGTATTGCAAGAAAATAAAGTGATAGGTTTTGAATGACTGATTGTTAATAAGTACTGATAATAAAATTTAAAATTTTGAAAATTCATTTGCTGTTGTTTTTTCCATTGACTCTTTAAATTAGAACATCACTGTATGTTTGTACTCGCTATGAATCAAACTTTGCACTTAAAAGATAGAAAGCATTGATTTCCACCAAAATACATCATGTTTGGTACCCTTAAGAATTTTATTTTCCTTGCTTTATTATCACAGAATATTTTAAAGAAAACTTATTGACATACATAAAGAGTTCCCAAATATTTGTGTAAAGAAACTGCTAATATCCTAGAGTTTCCCTATATACCTAACTACCTACCTACCAATCTACCTGTACCTCCCTTCTGAATTTTTAAAATCATAATAAAAGAACAACTAAGCTCTGGATATACAAGAAAATGTAGTGACAAACTCATTATGTGTGAAGAGTGTGCACACACGTGCACACACACACACACTCAGACAGAAACTCCCTGTTTTAACAACCAAGTTTGGTTCCTGCCAGGAGGTCATTGGATGAGTTGGTGGCTAAATGAAGAATCATATGCAGTACGTACATTATAATATTGAGAACAAAGAAAAGGTCAAAAGAAATTGCAACTCGATGACTTTACCTCTATTTGTATAACTCATACATGCAGTACTGTGATGTATAACAGAACATAAAACTATAGTACTACACAATAAAATCAGCAAAAATCAGTTCTCCATAAGTAAGTGTACTGTACAAAAAAAGACATTGAAGGTTTATAAAAAGGTTGTACAGAACTCTACAGGAAAAAAGGTGGGTTACAAGTTCAGGCAGTGTGCCTTGGTGTTAAGTCCAAACCGTTGTTGAACAGGTAGGTCGTTAAATAAGGAATAACTGTATGTAATGTATTAATACATATATTTCATTTGGTGGAAAAGTTTGATTGATAAACAATTTTATAGTCACAGCACCTAACACAGTAGCACAGAATCGTTAGGTCCTAAATAAATAAATTATATCACTGAGTTAAAACATAAGCAATCTAATTTTTATAATCACATTTAAAGGATTTAATCTACATTGAAAATTTAAAACCATTTCTCCAATATTGAGATTATTTATGTTGCTTCTTGTTAACCCAGGTGCATGAGCTCCTCTACTAAAATGCTATATTATATTTTGAAGACAGCAGATCATTAAGGCTATAAACCCATATATTTTTAGCTGTATGAATAAGACAAGCAATTTAGAAAGAAAAAAGTAAATTGTTTTCAAATTTATTTTTATTTTCAATTAACACATTGTATTTATGCATGTTTATGGAGTACAGTATAATAGTTTGATACGTTTCAGTGTATATAGTGATGAAGTCAGCATAATTAACTCAAATGCATAACATATCGAGGTGCTGGGAAACTCCAGACTCTTACCTGTAAATAAACTTGCACTAAAACTATACAGATTTGCCCAAAAATAAAGTAAATTCAATCACACTGCTCTCCCAAGTTCCTAACACTTTGTTATGGATTATTTTTAAGGGACACTGAAGGGACAATTTGATATTGCTTTCCCCTCTTATATTATGGTATGCTAAAATAGTTTTTTTAATAATAGTTCACCAAGTCTGTATTTAAGTTTTTGCCATGTGGTTGTTTGCTTTAAGAAACTAATCTGAGGCTGTATTACTTTGAGTTTCTTTTAAATTTAGGAGTTTGGCAAAACTGGAATATGCAAACAGACTTTCGTCCATAATTTCTTTTCTTTTAATTTCTCAAATGTTTACTAAATACAGAAAATTTTGCATATTTAGTCGTATGACTGGAGGGGATCATTTTATACATTTCTTCAAAAAAATATATTTATGAATTTGTTTAGTGTAGTATTTCACTGAGGTATCTAAGTTAAAAATTCCTCAAGAACTCTAAGGAAATTATAACAATGAAAAGTTCTCTGTAATTTAGATAAAATATTATGAACTACAAACTATTTTCTCCATTCATCGTTCATTAAGAAAATAGATTTTAAAAACTAATAAAAAAAAAGAAAATAGATTTAAATGAAAAACGGGGAAATATTAGGGGGTTACAATTGAGGATACTAAGTTATGTTGAATTTAAACATTCAAAGGTATTTATGACGAAGTTAGTACATAAATATATCCTTTCTCAGAGATTTAAATGTGATTGTGATGTAATATGTATATTTTGGAGATTTAAAAGCGGGAAGGGCCGGTAGGTCAGGAAGGTAAGGTATGATCACAAGCTACTGTGCTTCAGAATATAATTGCAATAAATGAGGCAGACAATGATAAAATTTTCAAAAAAGATGTAAATTGTCCTTTAAATGTATGTCTTAAAATGATGTCTGCATACTTATGTGAGTTTAATGTATAGAATGGAAAGGAAGAACCTTTTAGCTAAAAGCAATGCCAGCATCAAATGTATAGTATCATGAGCTCATTTGGAGGGTCTCAGGTAGTTCAAATTGATTGCAGCAAAATGCCTCTGGAGTTAATAACGCTAAGCATGGACAGGTATGTATGGCATTTTTAGACATCAGCTCCAGGACAAGTATGATGTTGCATATGTATCTGTTGGTAGGAAATATGGAGTAATCTTGGCATGTGTTTACCTGCAAATAACCTTGCAATAGACCTACACATAATTTTCAAAAAATAAGGTAAGTCTCAAATAAAATATTGCTCCTCCTATCCCTTAACTTTTCCATACATCATTTTTAAAAAAATCAAGAGGAAATTTGATATTGTTTTTGTTTTGTAAAAGAGCAGTTATACTCGTGAAACACTGTCTTGTTCATATTCAATTAAGTTTCTCCTGAATGTCCCTAAATTTGAAAACTGCTGTAGAAAGCTCAAAACTTTTATCCTCTTCTTTCATTTTCTACTGGTGCTACATAATCTATATTTTATTGTCTTACATGATATGAACTTTTTAACTTACTAGGGAAAAATCGGGTCCCCGCTGAAGGAAGAAGGTAACTAACTTCTCAGATGAGAACATTTGGGTGGAAAACCCTGGATTTAAACTCTAAATACCTTTACTATTGGCTTCTCAGCAATCGGACTCTGTCAGCATAGTCTACCCTGAACAAGACTCTTTCTCTTTGGTATTGGGTTTGTCATGATAGAGACTGAGACTATTTTGATTATTGTGATTCGAGATACAAAGAAAAAAAGCAATAGTCAAATGAGGAGCAGCGAAAGTAGGAACATCAGCGCCTCGAATCTGGTAGCAGCTACCAGACTCCCCATAGTATTTCTATTGCTTTCATCGAAGCCTGGTCTTCATGTGGTAGTCTAAATTGGTCAACTTTTCTTGGGAGAAGTGACAATAGCAATGATAATTAAAACTCTGTTTTAAGCATTTAAATCTCAATAGGTCGATGGACTCATGAAAATACAACACATGAATGAAATCTGGCATGAGGTTTATTATGGTTATACTTTTGAGAATATTACCAGATCCTACTATGTATATATATTTCACGTTCACATTTCTAATCAAATTGTTTTTATTGATTAGGCATAGTATGTGTAGATAGACTTTTGATGAATTCTTGTATACCATAAGAATATCAATTTCCATTGTTGTCATTCTAGATGAGTCTTCACGGTCCTTTTGTAATGTTAACAAAGTTTCTCAAATGATGTGGCATAGAAAAGAAATGAGTTTGTGGGACATTTACAGGTCAAGTGGCAAGTGTGATGTCCTTCATCCTCTAAGCCTCTGTTTTTGCTCTTATTATAAAACAAGCACAGGAGAAGAAATTTCATGGGGGAACCAGGACATAGGGATTTGGTTTCTCAGTAGACTGAATGAATGGGCTGGAAAATACAGTTAATCAGCATCTGAAGCTTTGGAGATTAGGGAGAAACTTGGAAGTTGTTACTGACACAGACTTCTCTCAAGGGGAGTGCAAACAATAGGTCTTTAGAATGGGTTTGGTCACGATCCTAGTCAGGCTCTCATCTCAACAATCAATAGCTGCACTGGAGGTCATTTCTGAACAATCATATTTAATCCACAAAATTCACAACATAAAGTAATTACACAACTATACCACACAGAGACACGATCAGAGCTTTCATAATTGTAGTTTTTGCACGATGTCCTTGCTTATGGGCAATTATATTATTTTTGTGTATGTTGAAATATAGACAAGGGAAAAACAAAGAATGTAATGAACTGAAAAATAACAGGTAAATAGATTAGCTGTAATTATCTCTCTAATAAATTCTCATCCATTTTTGATTTGACGCAAATTACATTATCAATTTTAGAACTGCATTTTTAATGTAAAATCCCAACTTTGGGGAGCAATAATGATTGTGAATCAAATGATATTTTCAATATCACAAAATTTATTGCTATAAAAATTAGTCTTCTTCCCTACTATTTTGGATATTTAATATGAGGCTATCTCTTGATCCATATTTCAGAGAAAGAAATTTGTAAATTCATTTCTATTAAATGCAAATATTCCGCTTCCAGAAACAAAATTAATATTATTTCTAGTATCACTTTTCCTAAAACAAAACTTTTACATTTTTAGCTTAAAATATTTATAAATTTTTGTGTTACCATAAGACAAAAAAGACATATACAATACAAATGTATTGATTAAGCATAGTTTAAATTGTGCAAGCTATAAAGTGGATAATATATATTAATTTTATATTCTGTATTACTCTCATGAGATGTACAAGGAAAACATAAATGTTTAAAAATATGTATTCAGCCGGGCAAGGTGGCACACGCCTATAATCCCAGCACTCGAAAGGCTGAGGCAGGAAGATTGTTGCAAATTCAAAACCACCTGGGCTACAAAGTGAGCTCAAGACCAGCCTGAATTGCATAGCAAGACCCTGTCTCAAAAAAAAATATATATATGTATGTATTCATCTAAATATTTATTAGATATATGCTATAAATCATGCAGTGATTTAATTTAGATATAGTTAAATATATAATCATCAATTAATAATTAACAAAAAATTTAAACGATTTTAATGAAACATCGTAACCATTTAAATTCAGTTATTTCGATAGTAAAATTAATGAATCATGTTGTTTGAGGAAAAGGCACTGAAATGTTTTTAGTGTTTCAGATATAAAATAATGCAGATGGCATTGTGTCTGTAGTGTTTTTTCCCCTTTCACACATGACCACCTCCAAGAAGTCATTCCCTATTTGCATTGATTGGTCCTTTCTCTGTGAGACAAAAATACTGCTTTTTATACAGATGGACTGTGTTTGTCTCAGTAGGATTTTGTTTACTTTCTTACAGTTTTAGTTATCAAATTAAATGGTAAATTCCTTGAAAAAAGAGATGCCCATATTGATTGATCCTCTGTTCCTTGGATCTGGGACATCCCTGAAGAGACTTGGCGGGTATAACAAATGAACAATTACAGGTTGCTCAAAATAAATGCCCTTGAAAAAGAAGGTTTTGGACCCTTTGGACATAATTAAGTTAGAAAGGTGAACTTACATTTTAATAATGTTCAAAGCAAAACTAAAGTGCAGAGCCCTCTGCTTGCCCTACGAAGCTCAAAGGTGCAGATCAATTTTCCTTTTCAAAGATGCACTTAATTACCCAAGTTTGGAAATCAAATTTAACGTTTGTTAAGTTAAAGTGAAATGGGAATTTGTCTGTTTGTTATTTAATAATTTACTATAATATGCTTTTCTGAAAGGATTATCAAACTTGAATTTTGGATGTGAGGTGTGAAGAAAATATACAGTGAAGTCAGGAGGTGTGATGAGAAATACTGTAAATGCTGATTCCCTGCACTATTCAGCAGAAAGAAAGGCTATTAAGAACATTATGGGGAGGTACTTTATTTCTATATGTGGCACCTTTGACCATCTGGCTTTTCTCCAAAGTCAAATGATCATGGATGAAACACATTTTGAATTAACTCAGGACATCTAGGCAGCCATAATACCACAAGTAAAGATATTTTAGAAAGAGGACTTTTACATCTACTGAATGTAGTAAGAGTGATAGGATAAGTTTATTTGAATTGAGAAGAAAAATTGAGAGGAGTTTATGGCATCTGTTATGGTTTTATGTAAAATGCCACCCAAAACGTCATTATCTTTAGAAGGTGATTATTTTATGGTGCTGGTATGGCTTGGTTGACTGTTGAGGGACAGGTTTTTGTTGGAGGGAATGTGCCGCTAAGGTTTTAGCCTGGAAAAGTTATCCCCCTCCATAGTTTCTCCCTTCGTGCTTTTTGCTTCCTATCTACCAAGCAGTGAGCAGTTCTTCTGTCCCATAGGCTCTGCCCTGCCATCCTTCTTTGGAGGCAGCTGACTATAGATTGAAACTCCCCAAAAAATAAACCTGTCACTGCCTATGTTTTGGGTGTCTCATATTTCATCCCAGCAATGGTGGACATAACTAAGACAGTCTCTTTTACTGTTACAACTTTTTAGCAATTAAACATTCACTGTATTGTTCAATCACACTCTTTATATCCCAGATATTTTACCTGGATTGAAACTCTGAAGATAAACAGAAAAACAGATAAACAGAAAAAACATTGTCCTCCAATCTCTAGTTTCACATGAGTGTGCATGATTTTGTTCCTAATTAAAATACTGCAAGGACAGGTATACATGGAACACTGAAAACTGAAACTATTCCTTATTTGTCACAGAAATGTAAAGGGTCATGTGCTATAAAATTATGAGAGAGGATACTGATCCCTTACATACGCATGAAAATTAGAAATTTCAATTTAATATGCTGACTACCTAGAATGGTAGGAAGAATTTTGTCTAAACTACTGAGAAACCTGTCGAAGAATTTCTCCCCAAGATGGAAAACAAAATCCCATTTTACCACTGAGGATGTTGAAACAGAGCATTCAGTTTCTTTCCATAAAAATCACATCTGTCCTAATATAGAAGCAATGCTTAATAAAAGAGCCATAGAAGAAAGATAAAACTGCTATCATCATCTTTTGACAACATAGTTTGCCTTAGCCATGTGTAACACCATATGTAACATTTGGAACCTCTCAGTCTATATGGTGCAAATTCACAGCTAGTCATAAGGATCTGTTGCCTGAGGTTAACCCATATGCATCTCATTTTCTTTCTTCTGGATATTTTAGTTGTACATCAATAACAGATAATTTGACAAAAGCTAACAGATGCTTTTTGTAACATCACCTTCCTCAGGGTAATAGATTTGCTACTAAAATTTGGAAAATACATCTGGTTAGAGGAGTGCAATAGAAAATTCTAGATGCAAGACTTGTGATTTTTATTGGTGTTTTACTTATATTTGCCATTAATACTAAAAATTGAAAAATGGATTGACTGCATTTACATTTCTACCATTTGAAAAACAATGAGCTATTAAGCTATTAAGTATCTTGTTTGACTGTTGGCAAAAAACTGCCACCCAGTTCTGAATATTGAGTGATTATATACAACTGAGTGAATTTTCACATTAAGTCTTTTAGACTGTAAAAATAATGACTTATTTTTTTTTACTTAAATCATCCCTCCAAAGTCTCATGACTTCAGAGGCAGCATTTAGAAAATGATCAGATTGTTAGACTCTAACTTCATCAGTGGATTAATCTGCTGATCTTATTCTTACAGTTATACTATGAAAAACATTATAGCGTTACACCTATTTTAGAGACAGAAAAACTAGACAAAGATTTAAAATAACTTCGCAAAATCAAATCATCAATCAGTAACTTGTGTCAAAAAAAACCAATATGTATTATTACTCTATCAAAAACTATGAAAATGTCAAGAATTAATCACAGGACATTTTCAAAGTTAATCCTCCCAATAAAAATTTTCATGTGACTTTAGTGAGTTAAGTGATTATTCTGTATCTCAAGAAAATTCTTAAACTCTTTCAGTTTTAAAACTTCAGTTAAATTCAGCACAGAATCTCTCTCATTAGTCAGGTCAGTCACCTAAATGGTGATTCTACATCCATGCCTTTCGAGCATGCTGTGACTTTCATTATAATATTAATTTTCTCAGAGCATTGTGAGTGGATGAAAAGTAATCATTCATGAGAATCTAACAAAACTTTTGCCCTAAATTTAATTTAGTAGATCAAAAATAATATTGACATTACCACACTACCATTAATTTATCACCACCACACCTGCCTAAAATCATAAAACACATAGTGTGTGCAGCAACAGCAAATAAATGGTGAAAGAGTACTGAACAGAGAGAAGAGACTTTTTCCAACTACCTTTCATCCACACTAATTCTCTTTCTCTCTGACAGTACTCGCTAGCACTGTGTGGCTCTCTAACTTTATTGTGCTTCCTCCCCAGAGTGTTACAATGTCTCAGAGCCCATGATAGATAGTGAGAGCTTAGAAAAATTGTTATTCACTAAATGTCAAACATATTTGAGAGAATAATTAAAAACTTGCTGTGTGTGTATAAGTACAGTGAATATAAAAAACAGTTTAGCTTTTAGGAAATTTCTTAGGAATTTATGTAGAATTTTAAAGATGAATTAGAGAAAAATATACCATTCAGGACCAGAGATTGTGCCTATCTAAAAAAATCACGAAGCAAAAAATTGGGAATTTTGTAAAATACTTTTACTGATGTTATTTTAATCGTATTTTAAGAAGCAATAGCAAAACAATAAAAATAAAACATCACTGATATTTAATACTTCTCATTTGAAATACAGTAACATTTCTGAAAATAATTTCAATATTTAACTGTATATTTTTCTCTTTAGCTTTAAATACTTTTATTATTTTGCAGGCAAGAAATCAGTAAGAAAAAGTATGGGACCCGTTAGAATGTGTTTTTGTGTGTAAAAGTCAGATCTCTTGTTCTTCATTGCAGCCTGTCAGAGATTACAGTGTCTGAAAAATAATTAATGTATGTGAATCAAGTAATATAGAATTTTATATAAAATTACACTATATTGTTATGTACATTAATCTACACATGTATTCTAAATGAAATGAAGTGACTTAAGTTAGCTTTTGTAAATGATCAGACTTCCTAAATAACATGAAAATTAAGATTAATGTTCATTTTCTATAACCCCTTGAATATTAAATACAATCTGATATAGTAACTGGTGAAACAATCTCTATTAATTATCAATCTAAAGAAAATTCAGAAAAGTTAAATAAATCATCCATAACTGTTCATTATAACAGTAAACACAGTAAGTACGAAATTAACTCTTTGACATCATCATGTTTATTTCCACAAGATTAAAGAAGAAATTATTAGAAATGCATTCAAAATATTTCTAGTGTCACTGTGCTGAACTCAGAAAGAATATGACTAAATTTTTAGAAGTTTCTGATATGGTTTTTATCTAGGTGGCCCCTGTAAGCCTCACGTAGTTATGGAAGCTGCTCAATCTAGTGTTTGTGATTGATTCGTTGTCTAGTGCTGGGATTGCCAGTGCGAGTTCTCCACCCGCCCAGGGGTGGAGGCGACATACAATGTAAGTTTGAGAAAGAAACATGATTTTGTCTCTCTTTTAGGCAGTTTGCTCTTGCCACTTGCAACCGCCATGAACGGCTGCCCCTCGGCCGCACCACCCTGCCTTGGAGCCAGCTGAGTAGGGACTAAAAGTCCCCAAACTGTAAGAAATAAACCTCTCCTTACTTCACTTTGGGTGTCAGGTATTTTGTCACAAAAATGAGAGAAAAGTAACCAAGACAGTTTCTGATACTTGTTTTGTTACATATTAATTGACCTATCCAGGAGCATATTCCAAGCACTACTGAAAAGAATGGGCAGCTGCTGGTCAAAGTTTCCTATTAGATGTTGCTAACATCTAACTTTGCTTAGTATTCAGCTTAACTTTGTGGTTTCTTTGTTGATTTTTGTCTGGATTGTCTAAACTTTGCTGAGATTAGGTGTTAAAGACTCATGTTTCATTCTATTAGAGCCTATTTTTCCCTTTTATATCAATTAATATTTGCATTATGTATTTAGGTACTAAAATATTGGTTTCGAATGCATTTGCAGTTGTTATATGCTCTTGCAGAATTGATTCCTTTGCATACTGAAGTTCCTTGACCTGTTGGATTGAGAGTCTATTTTTAGATAGTAAAGCTATACCTGCTGTCTTTTAGTTTCCATTTTCATGGGGTATTTTTTGTATACATTTTCCTTTAACCTATGCATGCTTTCAGAAGTTGTATGAATTTCTAGTTTGTAATATATAGTAGAGTTTTTAAAATTACTTTTTATTTCCGCATGTTTTTAATTTAATAAATTAATGCATTTCATTTTCTTGCTTTTTTTAGAGGCTTATTAAAATATTTTCTTTCTTATTCCTTATTGCATAGTCTTTCTTTTGCTTGTTTTTCTTTCAGTACTCAATTGTTTGCTTTTTATTTTTGCTGTACTTATTGTACTTTTTTGTGTATGTTTACCATGTTTACAAACCTAATCTTGCTTTAATAAGTCATTTTAAGATGATAGCAATTTAATTTTGATTGTAAGGATAAAAAAATTAAAAGCAATACATCAATTAGTGTTCACTAGAAGAACAGGTTACATATATACGTGTATCTTTTGCACATATTGTAGATACAATACATAAAGGATTCATGGAGTGGGATTACAATGGACACCTGTGGAATCAGTGGTGGGGGAATGCAAAATATAACTTATGGTTGTGTCTGCTACAAATATGTGTTGGAGAACAGAAGGATCTGTGTTGGAAGCTCAGGCTGGAACCCTGAGGAAACTGGAGGCAAACACTGAAAGGCAAACTCTGTCTTTTCCAAGATACCTTTTCTTTCTACAAACAGATCGGTATCTTTGTAAACCTGACATAAATGTTAGCTTGTTAAATACTAGATATTTTATACAAATTCTATCTTGAACCAATACTTCACTAAGAAGATTGGAAAATCCATTAGTGGTATAGAAATTTTCTTGTTTATACAGAGCTAATAATTTAGAAAAGAAAATGAAAGCTAATAATAGAAAGACATGTTCTAGGCAAATCACCTACTTTTGTCTATATTTAAATCTGTAGCCATGTCATTTATTCTTCATCATCTTCTTAAAGTCTTTCTTGATTATTAAGCTTAAATTAAGAATTACAAGAGTGATGAATTGCTACGATTTTGCTGTGTAAAAGCCAAAAATAGAATTCATTATCTATTAAAACTTCTAATAATGTAATGATAATGAGCACGAAGATGATTTGTTGTGTTGCAAGAGGAAAATTATCATTTCTAAGAGTAGTATAGACACGCTAAAACATGCTGTGTTAGAAATTATAGTGTGGTGAGAGTATCCATTCTAAGTCTGCTCTTTATTATCAGTAAGATTTTCTTTTTGTTTGTTTTTATTTTTATTCTTTTTAAGTTTCCCTGAAACTATACAAAGTAAAATGCTAATGCTTTAACGCCTTCTACTTAGAGTCCACAATTAAAAGAAAAAAACTGCCATATAATTTTCATTCAATAATTATCTTTAAAAACAGATATTTTATTTGAAACTAACTAGATCAAGAATAAAAAGTTATATTAGGCTAAGGTATTTGTAGTGCCTATTTGAAGAGACAAAAGTTAAATGCAGGAACTTCTGGGAAAATGGCAGAGTGGTGAGCAACAGAGAATCAAACCTCTTCAAGGTTTGATGTCCAGACCATGTAATATAGTAGCAACATGAGGAAGAGAAGGAGGAAGGAGATGAACCCCATGGACATAGGAAGGCTCTGAACTGAGACTTGAAGCCCTTGGAGAGAGAGAATTCAAGAATTCAGCAAAAATAAGAAAACCAAGGACCATGGCCCTGCCAGATGGGGGGAAGCAACAAGAAAGCTATGCCACCTCCCTGTGTCCTGCAGGGGTGGGGGTGGGGCTGTCAGGTGGGGAAAACCAGTAAGGAAGCTGCCTCTGCCTCTTGCCCCCACCACTGGTAAGCAATTGGACACCACACAGGCTGAGAAGGTTAATAAATGAAGTATGGAAGCAACGTGACATTTGTTTTGCTTGATTGAAGCTTTGCAAGCCTTTGCTCAGTACTCTGAGCAACTATTTAGAGGAAAACAACATGCAATATAGTAGCGATTGTGAATTTCCTACTGTCCTATCACTGCTCTATTTTATTTCATTTTACTGTTCTCTTTCATTCCCTTTAAAATAAAAAAGTTAGTTACCTATCAGTAAATGACTAATGATACAATTTTTTCAACAAATGGGATAAAAGCATAAATATGTGGCAATCAGGTTAAGTTTATATGAAACTATTTCAAAAAATTTGCAAACAAAAGTTTAACCAAGTGTTTCTTTGACTACGCTCTTTTGTTTTGTTTTGTTTTTCCAGGAATTGAACTCA
>RJWT010019401.1:0-18845 GCA_004365215.1 Cuniculus paca
ATAGGAAGCAGGGAGATAGATCTTTTTCAAAGGGAAAAGGGCTCAAGGGGTGGGGTGAAGGGAAGTGAGGGGAAGGATGGGAGAGGCAAAACTAACTAAATTTGTGCTGTGTACATATACTAACTCGATACAAGGAATGCAAACATTATGTACGGCAAACATACCTTAATAAAAGATAAGTTCAAAAATATAAGTTTAGAATCAATTTAAATAATTAAAATTAGAACTTAATTATCAATTAAATTCATAATTAAAATGGTAGGTTATAAGTAATTTGAAACATTAAAATCTCAAGTGAAACATTTTTGTTTTCAAGTCCTCTATAATTTTGATTCACTACATGAACTAGCACAGGGACAGACTATTTTACTATTTATTCACATCTCAATTTTCATTTCTTTGTTTTTCTTCTGATATTATCTAGCCTTCTTTTTGAGTTTACATTTCAATATTGCTATGAAAATAAGTGATATAATGTCATTTATCTTCTTCCTAAGATAAACTGATGTTTTTAAATAAAAAAAATAAAGGATTAGATATATGGAAATGATTTCCTTAAAGTCTCTAAAATAAGTGTTTTGTTATGATTGTATACAAACTAATATACCTGATGAATTACACAGCATTAATAAAAAGTTATATAAAATTAATATTACTAATTAAATTCTTTGAAACAAAGAGAAAATCTGTCTAGATTTAGACAAAAGAATGAGAATGAGCATTTATATTTTGTAATTATATTTCTAAAACTAGGTGTTTCTTAAATAGACTTCCTTTAAAACTCTGTGATCTCATAATTGATCCTCTTCCTTGCTGCAATCCCAAGTTTTGTATAACATCCATTTATACCCTTATTTGTACACCACAATGCCAAAACTCCATTAAGTTTGAGGTAATGTCTTGTTTGTTTTCTTTTCTGAAGACTGTAATATAGAATACACTTGAATTACTGAATATGACTTTTATGTGAACAAAACTAAATTAATCACTGTTAGTAGTTAATTGAAATTTAAATATTGGGGAAAAGAGTGAAGCTGAAAATACAGAAGTTCAATTTCTCTTCACTCAGATTATAATAGCATTTTTCCATACACTCTTCCTCTCTATTTCCCTAAATATTTTTCTTCTTTTCTGCAAAACAATATCCCAAATTTCTGCTAAATGATTGATTTTACTAAGGAAACTTGCATTGTTAAGTCTTCTGTTGAAATCATTTACTATAGTTTTCTTGATATTTTTTCTAAATCTTTTTCTTCCATCTGAATTCTCACAAACACACAGCACTCAACTACACCAAACTCCTTGTTTCTTACAGTGACTTCCTATTTCCTTTGCCTTTTTATTTGCTCCTTAGTGGAATAGCATAGTGTAATGGCTTGTTTAACTGTTCCTCCAAAGCCTCATGGAGGCAGCTGAACCTAGTGATTGTGATTGGGTCACTGTCTAGTGCTGGGATTGGCAGTGTGAGTGCTGCACCTGCCCAGGGTAACCAGCATACAGTATAAGGGAGGGAGGAAGGCATGATTTCCTCCCATTTTCCCTCTCTCTTGTCACTTGTGGCTGCCATGAATGACTGCCCCTCAGACATGCCACCCTGCCTTGGAGCCAGCTAAGTATGGTCTGAAACCTCCAGAAACTGTAAGCTAAAAAACTTTCTTTCCTTCATTTTGGGCATCAGGTATTTTGCCTCAACAACTAGAGAGTAGCAAGCAAGACATTTGGTAACAAGAGTAGGGTTATTGCTGTGACAGTTCCTGACCATGTGGTTCAAGAGCCTTTGAGAATGGTTTGTGGGATGAGTTTGGAAAGGTTTGGAGATGTCACCTGAATCAGTAGCTCTGGAACAGCTTAGGCTGTCCTGTGTGGGAGATTCTGGTCAGAGCTCAAAACATCAGAAGGCTGATAGAAAGCCTGCTGGTAAAGACCAGGTTTTGGAGGTTTCTGTTGAGAGGAAGGATAGCATTGGTTGTTGGACTCCAGATGAAATGTGTTATGGATTGGCAGAAACTTTGTCTGCATTTTGCTCATGTCAAGAGACTTTGCCTGAGACTAGCATTAAGGGCAGCAGATTGATTAATCTGTCAGAAGAAATTTCAAGATATTCAAAGTTGAGGGGATGACATGGCTATTGTTGGGGACTTTTAGCCAGATTTATGTTGTGAATCAAGAGCAAAGGCCCAGCAGAGTGATTTAAAATATTGTGAGTTTAGCCCAAAAGCTGTGAACTGTAAAGATAGAACTGAGACCTCAATTGCTAAAAAGGAACAGAGAAATAAAAAAATGGTCTGGGGGCATCACAGGATGCAATGGATCCCCATGCTTTGAAATCCCAAAAATGCAACAGTGAAAGACTGCTTAGAGGAGAAAGCTGCAGAAAGCCATGTTCCAGAATGGCAAGGGAGGCCACATGATTTTCCAAAATGGCAGCAGCCACACCAGGTTCCAGAATGGCAGGGACATAAATAATCTGTTCCTCACAATCAGATTCAGAGTGCACGGTGATCCAGGCACTCAACCCCACAGCCAAGAGAGAGGAAAGCCTCGCTACTGCTCCAACTGGCAAGAGACTTTGGCAACATTTACATGGTTCCTATTTTAGGAGCATGGAGAATGCACAAGTTCTGAGGTTAAAAAGGCTTCTACCCTGATTTCAGAAGGCCCAGGAGGCTTGGCAGTATGACCTTGAGAGGGCAATGTGTGAAGCTGTGTGTGTGAAGCCAAAGGTGCAGTGAAGAACCCAGAAGTTTGAAAAAGCCAGGAGCATGGATCATCTAAGGAAAACTGCAAGGGTTGAGCAGAGTGGACCTAAGGGAGAAGCCCTGAAAGCTGAAACCCCTGAAATTGCCATAAGGGTGGAGTCACTCAAGCCTTTTGGCACTCATAACCAGATTGCTTCAGATGCTGAGCATGGAACTCCAGGACTTAATATTTGCCCTGATGGATTTTGGACTTCCTTTGGTCCCATTCCTGTGTATTCCCCTGTTTGTACCCTTTGGAATGGTAATGTTTACCTTGTGCCATTGAATGTTGGAAGCATTTAACTTTGTTTTCATTTGTACCATGTGTACAGATAAGAGTTTGCCTTACATCTCAGAAGAGACTTGGGACTTGGACTTTTCAGCAATGGTGAAACTGTTAGAACTTTGACAACTCTAGGAGATGGACTAACTGTCTTTTGCATAAAGGATGTGCATGAGTCTTTGGGGGAGGTCCAGGGTTGGAATGTTATGATTTGCATTTAAATATCCCCCACAAAGCCTCATGCAGTCATGGGGGGGGTCAGCCTTTCAAAGGTGGCTGAGTTTAGCATTTGTGATTGGTTTATTGTCTAGCACTGGGATTGTGATGTGAATGCTACACCCACCCAGGGGCAGATAATGAGCATATAATATAAAGGAGAGAAGGAGGCATGTTTTTTTCTTTTTGCCCTCTTGCTCTTGTTGCTTGTGGTCACCATGAATGGCTGCCCCCTCAGCCATGCCAGCTTGTGTGGAGCCAGCTGAGTATGGACTGAAACCTTCAAAAACTGCAAGCTAAATAAACCTTTCCTTCCTTCATTTAGGGCATCAGGTATTTTGTCTCAACAATGAGAGAAAAGTAACCAAGACATATAGCCATCTTTTTTTTTGTTTCCCTTTCTCTCAAATGACATTGGCTTGGTAGATTATAGCATATTTGAATGACTCCAGTAGCTAGCTCTAACTTTTATTGTTCCATTTACACCTTACACAAGTTGCTATCATAGTAATTATCTCCACTTACAATAGCAACCACTTTTGAGTTAGACAGCATATTTTATAACAATCCATTTAGAATAGTGCTTAGGTAGAAATATAACAATAAATTCAAAGCAGAATGCCAAAAATGAAAAAATGAATTTTTAAAGGAATACAAAATAAAAAGAAAATACATTGTTATCTAAGTATGATGCAATGAAAACCAGAAAAAAAAAACTACTTGGCCTTTCATTTCTAGTAATAAACATTCATTGCCATCTTGATTTTATCTTGCAGGTATAAATAGGACTTGAAGTTTTCAAAAATAATCTCAGGAAATCTAATCATTGGAGCAGTAATTTTTCAATATTTATATCTCAATACTTCTAAAATTCTTGAAATTAAATAACTTATACACATTGTATTTGTGATTATTCATAAAGAGTAGACTGCTGTTGTATCAATAACTACCTAATCATTTTTCTTAAGAGTGCTCTTATAAAGATGTTTTTTGAGACAAGTCTTTCCCTATACAGTAGTTCAGGCTGACCTTCAACTCACTATATAGCCCAGGCTCTCCAGGAACTCACAAGAATCCTCCGGTGAAGGACCTTGGAGTACTGGGGTTACAGATAGGGACTACCATACCCAACAGAAGTGCTTTTATGAAGACTTGGTTAATAAAATTCAAGATCAAAAACTATTAAGAGTACTTAAATAAGCCCTAATTATGTTAGTGTGAAAGAGCTTACTTTTCTTGAATTAAACTTATCTCTATTTGAATTTTTTTGATATATAGAATTCAGAAGATTTTTTTAAATACAATACTATCTATAGTTTAAACTTTTGCAATTTTTAGAATTTTTCAGATCTCTTTTGTAATAAAATGTAAATAACTTTTAAATAAATAATTGCTATTTTAAAAACTGAAATCTTATAGAGAACCAAGTTTCTATGATTTTCTAGGCCTTGCATATAGAACTAAAGTCACTGAAAGCATTTCTGTTAAATAAAAAGAAATAATTGCTTCACATCAAGAATCTTATTTCCTGTGCCTTTTCACCAAAGGGGTCTCAACATTTCCCTCAACTTAATTAAATTTGGACAATCTTCTTCCCTGTTCTAGTTGCTGACCTCCTTTTCTTAGAGTATTTTATTTAGAAAAATAGTAATTGAAAATCTTTTATCTGCCCATTTAGTTGTGTCTTTTTTAAAAAACCTCTTGCTACTTTTACACTGCAGGATTGTATTTCTCAAAAAGCTGTCAACTATCTCTGTGAAATGTAATCAAGACAGTGCACCTCACTTCTGGATCTGTGGAAAGGAGAACAGTGAAATACATGTCAGGAAACTAGTGTGATAAGCTTCTCCTGGAGAATAAACGGCATACAGCTTAACCTCTGGAGCCAGGAACTGATGCTCAAAGTAAGGACCAGAGCTCCCCCAAAATGAACCACAGTGGCCAAGTTCATATCAGGGAAGCTAGCCATGACCAGCTCCTCCAGGAGAACCAATGGCTCCAAACAAGGACACTTAGGAGAACCCACAATGCTTCACTCTTCCTCTCCATGTCTCCTTTTATGCTGGCAACTTTCCTCAGGTGGTCCATCTACACTCAGCACCATGCATATTCAGTTCAGCTGGTGTTAAATTGACCAGCACTTTTCAATTCTTAACCATAGGTAAAAATCTTGAAGACATGGGTGTCAGCAGAAACTTCATGATCAAAACTCAAGCAGCAAAAGAAACACCTCAAAGAATCAACAATTGGGATCTCATCTTATTAAAAAGCTTTTGCATAGAAAAGAAATGACCAACAGGCTGAAAAGACAGCCCACAGAGTGTGAAAAAAAAATTTAGCTAACTGTATCTCAGACAAAGGACTTCTATGTAGAACATATAAAGAATTGAAAACAAATCAGACCCCCATATTCAAAGATCCAATCCAAAGATGAGCATCTGAGATGGACACACATTTCTCACATGAAGAAATACAAATAGCAAATAAATATATGAAAAATTTTCAGCAGCATTGGTCATTCAAGAGATATACATTAAAACAATATTGAGATTCCACCTCTACCCAGAAAGAAAGGCTAACATCAAGAAATCAACCAATAACAAATGCTAAAGGGGCTGTGAGGAAAAGGAAACCCTTGTCCATTGTATGTGAATGTAGTCTGGTGCAACCACTATGGAAATCAGTGTGGAGATTCCTCAAAAAACTAGGACTGGAGGTCCCATTTGAACCATTTATTCCCCTTCTGGATATTTTTCCAGAAGATCTGAAAACATCATACCACAGAAATATATGTTATGTGTCCCCAAGTTTATAGCAGCATAATTTGTAATAGTTAAATCTTAGAAACAACCCAAATGCCCATTAACTGAGAAATGGATAAAAAGATGTGGTATTTTTAGCAATGAAGTACTACTCAACTATAAAGAAAAATAAACTTGAGATGCAACTTGAGATCATACTCATAAGTGAAATAAATCAGACTCACATGTGTAAACATTGTGTTGTCTCCATATTTAAGAAACTAAAAAAGTAAACAAGATCGAAAATGTACAATAGCTCTCATGAAATGATAAGAAACTGTTCAAAAGGAAGAAGAAACTGGGATGGGGCAAAGGAGAAAAGAAGGAAGGGAAGAGGAAAAAAATATATATATATATAAATATACTCACACACACATACAAAATGGCTATACATACACACACAAAATGGTTAAGATAGTTATATTACTAATTGTTATTAGTTCATTGAAAAGAAAGATTTGTGTCTATATTGTTTGGCCAATTTTTCATGCCCATATCTTGTAATATGAGCAACCACTTTGAAGATAAAAAATACGCAATGTACTAACCACTATTACCCTCCTACAATCTTATTTTGAAATTTTGTACCACTGTTGTTATTGGATTTTTTGATTTTCAAATGAAAATTATTACAATCCAGAAAATTGCTTCCACTAAATATCATTACTAATAAAGCATTAATTATAAATTTCATTTCTTTAGACTGTAATATTTTACTATTTACTAGAAAAAGCAGTAAAAGTGAACTTTTAGTTTCCATTTTGGCCTGTAAAATTTTGGAGGTAATCGTTACTGTTTTTACAATATAAAAAAATTCCTGAACAAACTTAAATTAACAACTTCTCTTAGACGAGTCAGACAATTTAAGTTAGAGATTAAACACTCCGACCCAACCCCCAAATTTTTGAGCTGTAAAGTGAGAACCACAGCTTACTGAGAGCAGAAGCCAAAAGCTAAGGTCACTGTGCCATTTTAATCCATAATCAAAAATTGCCAAAAGTGTGCTATGAACTAGTTCAAGAGTTAAATGCTCAACTGGGGATTTAGCTCAGCGGCCTAAGTGCCTGCCTGGCAAACACAAGGTTGTGAGTTCAATCCCTGGTGCGCAAAAAAAACAACAGCAACAACAAAAAGAGTTAAATGCTCAAAGGAGGATCAATCTCAGGGAAAGAGGCAGCAACATCTTGATGATTTTTACCAAGCAGTAGTCCTGCCAGTCCTCAGGGTGAAAAATAGAGACAACTCTTCTTGCGCTAAAAGCAGAAAGAGGGAAGGAAAATCATTTTTTAAATATGTCCCAAATCATTGATTTCTTTAAAAAGTTTGGACTCAGGGCCGGGGATCTAGCTCACTGGCCTAAGCACTGGCCTACCGGCCTAGCAAGAGGGAGGTCATGAGTTCAATCCCCAGTGCCGAAAAAGAAAACTAAAAAAAAAAAAGTTCGGATTCACAGGACACTGTTTTGCCAGAGTTCATTCCCTGGAAAAAGGAAAGTACTCAAGTCTCTCAGAAAGACCTCTCTGAGACATTTCTATCATATCTATCTAGCTCCAGTGAAATCTTTTTTTATTAAAAAATGTAAGTCTCAGATCATATGTAAAAGCCTCTAAGGACAACCTAAGACAAAAAGAGTGAGAAAAAAATGAAAATAAAAAAATTTTTTATGTGGCATCACAGCTACAAGAAAGAGTGTCATGCATAGCTTGTTGATTGGTTAAAGACAAAGAGATAGAGATCTCCAAGATCTCTGACCTCTGCTCAGGAATCTCTGATGACTTTGTCACAATATATGTCACCCTATGACCTGCAGGTACTGGGAGACACATAGGAAGACATCAAACACTCCAGAAACTAAGAAATGTTTAGCTCAGGTTTAGGGTTTAGCATCAAAATATGTATTACATTTCCATTTTTATTGATAGAAGACTGAGGCCCACAGAGAGAAAGAAAAATAATGTACACCCCAGAAGATGAAATGCCAGTGTGAGGAACTGAGCTGGTATGATGGACAGGCATCATGAGACAATGCTTCACTACAGAACTAGAATCTCAGCTCAACTATGTAGCATTGCAGCTTACTTCAGATACATGCACTAGTCCTGCTTGATCCTTCGGAGACACGTAAACCTAAATAGGGAAAATAAAAGCCACCAGTCCTTACAGGGGTATTTAAATACCACTTCTGGATATTTACCCAGAGAATAACATCAGAGAGAAACGATACAAATCTGTAGACTTCATACTTATGAAGGCCCTAGCACAAATCTTGCCCATACCCTTTAGATGGCACTATGGTAGCAAAATTAAAGAACTGTCCACAGAAGGTATCACCCACATTCTCTCCTGTTTACAAGCACACCTACCTTATCAGAGGGACTTGAATAATTGGCTTAACTGTCTGAGGGATGCCAGTGTTCCAGGATTTATAGAAAGAGTAGGTCACTCAGGTTTTGGCACAATTGATCCTGTGTCAACTTGCACTAATTACAAGAAACCACGGAGAAACAACATAGTGAAATCCACTTAAAACTAAAATCAAAACTATACAACTATTCTATTCTATTCTATTCTATTCTATTCTATTCTATTCTATTCTATTCTATTCTATCCAATCCTACCCTACCTTACCCTACCCTACCCTATTCTATTCTATTCTATTCTATTCTATTCTATTCTATTCTATTCTATTCTATTCTATTCTATTCTAATGTCACTATTCTAGGGCACATTATCAAGAGAATCCTGTTCTAGAAGTATGCCCTCACATAAAAGTGCAAGAGATTTCCATCTCAATGGAGGCATGCATAGCAATATAGAAACATAAGAAATATGGAAATTGAGACAACATGAGTCCTTCAAAAGTTAAGATTTATATAATAACTCACTCCAGTGATATCCAAGTGGGGGAAATATTGGACAAAGAATTCAAAAGAATGTTAGTAATAATCAAAGAACTTAAGTAATAATCAAAGAACTTAAATTGGATACAAATGAATAAAACAAAGAAGACAATGCAAGATATGAAAAAAATTTTAAAAAATAAAAACTCTGAAAAATACTCTTGAATATGAAAAACTCAAAAAGTTAATTAAGAAGCTCTGTGGAAAATTTCACTAATAGAAAATATAAAGCAAAAGACAGCATTTAAGACCTATGGAAAAAGCTGTATGATACAACTATCATATGGTCCAGCTATGCCACTCTTATTTATATAGTCAAAGAAATTAAACTCAGTATACTACAGAAGTACTTGAATACCTGTGGTTATCATTGCACAACTCACTATAGCCACATTATAAAATAAGCCTAGGTGTTTTTCAATAGTCCAACACATAATGAATATGTGATACCTATACACGGGGGTAATTATTCAGTCATAAAGAAAAAAATTCAAGTCATTTATGGAAAATGGATGTGATTAAAGGTCATCATATAAAGTGAAATAAGCCAGCTGCACACAGACAAATGTTGCATGTTTTCTCTCATATGTGGAATCTAGGGGGAAAAGATTATCTGAAGGTTGAAAAGAGATTGTTAGAAAATAGGAAGCTATAAGTAGGGAATAAGGGAAAGACAATGGATGACAATTAAGCTTAGATAAGATCAAGGTAAGACATAGCATGAATGAATATGCCACAATGAAGTCCATTATTTTGAAAAATTAAAATACATTAATAAAAAAGAACAATATGGCCATTTGCAGACTGTGGGGCAGGGGAGCAAGACTTCAACAAGAAGTTAAGACCTCCTGTGAGTTGGCACCATGAGCAGGCTGTCTAGGGAGAATCAGATGCCGGCCCTTCTAGCATGTGGGCAGGGAGACAAGAAGAGTCAAAGTTCCTCCCCTCCACCTCCCATAAGCGACAGGCTGATCCTGAGAAACACAGGTTGTGATCATAGCTAATGAGGTAAAATACAAATTAATCCTTGTAGTGTTAAGTGATTCACTGACTTTGCGGTCTTAAAGCTGGTAGTCTGATCATCTATTCAGAGGATAACAATGCACTGTATAGCATAAATGGGAGATCACCTTCTGAAGGTGGTGGTCATTGATAATTCCCTATTATTTTGTTTTGAAATCCTGTCTCATTCTCATTGTTTTGTTTGGTTGGGTTTTATTCTGTTTTATCTTGTTTGATTTTGTTGTAACTGATGGCATGGGCGGCTATTTCAAAGACGACAAGATATATCATGGTAGTCATTTTGGATTTACTATTATCTTGTTTTGAAGTCATGTATTGCATTCATTGTTTTGTTTTTATTGGTTGTACTCTATCTTGTTATGCTTGACTGTATTATGTCTAACAGTATAGGCAACTACTCTGAAGATAACAAGAAGCATTATGGTAGCCACTGTTGTTTTACTATTATCTTCAGTACAAAAAAAAAATAATGACATGTTAATGTGAACCAGGGAACTGCCGGCAAGTACCATATTATTCTTTGACTTCAATGCATGCTTCAGAATTCTCTTTAGATCTTTTTAGCAAAGTGTGTTGGTGCATGCCTATAATATCAGCACTCTAGGAAGTTGAAACAGGAGGATCACAAGTTTAAGCCAAGCCTGGTTAGATTAGCAAGTAACAAGACCTGGACTCAAAATTTAAACATAAATAAATAAAATACACAGGGATTATATCTCAATAAGAAATGCTGTGTTCAACCCCCAGTACTACAAAGAAAAAAAAAAAACTAAAAATGGCCTCATTTTCCCTGTTTTTCTTCTTTTGTTTTTCTTCTTTTTCCTTAGAATTAGTTTAAAGTAACTTTAATTCCTTTTCTACTTTACTCAAATTATAAGAACCAACTAAAACTTGTTAGAGACAATGTGTCCATGCTAAAATGTTCATAATCAATATAAAAGAGTTCTAATTCTCCCATCATCCAAACTTTCATATTCAGAGAAAGGTGTGCTGTTTTTTCTGTCTTCAGGATTCTATATGAGTGAATAAATTTCAAGAGATCCATAACGATTTCCATGCAAGTTTCATTTCTATTGATGATACTTCACTTTTCTAAGGTAGCAGATACTGGAAAAAAAAAAAAAACTTGCTAAACTTCAGTCCAGACACAACCACATTAGTATAGCAATCTTCCAAGAATATTGCTGCATTTTTACCTTATTTATGCTCTTCTCTTTATCAAATTGAGTTTTCTCCTGTGACATTCAAACCAATCTTTGCCTTAACTCAAATTCTCCTTCCAAAAAGTGCTGCATTTTTATTGGTTGTACTCTATCTTGGAAATTTATATTTCCTTCTTTTTTCTCCCTGCCACATTTCATTTATATCTTTCAAATGTAACTTTTGAAATACAGGTTTATCCTATGGGGTTTTGTTGTTGTTGTTGTGTTTTGTTTTAAGTTTTACATATTTGTAAGAGATATATTCTCATAAAAATCTCAGAAGATTGAGCTATAGACTTGGGAAGACACAATCTTACTACTAATGTATAGTATGTGTCATTTTGTTTCATCATTTAAAACTGTTTTGGTTTGTAGGTGTCCCCCCAAAGCCTCATGTAGTCATGGAAGTGGCTGAATCTAGTGTTTGTGATTGACTCGTTGTCTAGTGCTGGGATTGGCAGTGTGAGTTCTGCACCCACCCAGGGGTGGAGCTGACATACAATACAAGTTGGCAAAGGAGGCGGGTTTTTCCCTTTTTACGCACAGTTCGCTCTTGCCGCTTGCAGCCGTCGTGAATGGCTGCCCCTCAGCCACACCACTCTGCCTTGGAACCAGCTAAGTATGGACTGAAACCCCCAAAACTGCAAGAAATAAACCTCTCCTTCCTTCACTTTGGGTATCAGGTATTTTGTCTCTCAACAAGGAGAAAAAAGTAACCAAGACAAAAACTTTGATTTACTTTGTTTTTAAAATGTGGCTCTTTTTATTCCACATTTAAACCACTTCTGAAGTAAACAACATAAAAAGTTAAAATATCATGTGGCCTTTATTAACAAAAAGTACGTTTATTTATATGTTCACATGATCACAGAAAGAAATGAAAAATGTGAAAAGTTAGAAGTTTAAATTTCTTTTATACTTAACCTAAAAACCTCAATCCTATTCTCCACGTGTAAAAACAGCTTGCTAAATTAATTTATACTAGGTGTTCGAGGTCATCTTTGAGATTCACCAGAGAATTAGTACCAAATAAGTTATGAGGACTTCAGTGATTGCAAACAAGAAAAGTCAATTTTCAGTGCTAATATCTAGAAATTTAATTTGATCACTCTTATTAGTATAATTAAGGGCAATATTGCTTGAAGGAAAGTAGATTATTCTGTAACAGACAAAAGGGAACTTAAACTCACATACATTTATTTACCAGTATTATACATAAATTTTGTATGTTTTATTTTTCCTCATGATTACTGTTAATAATAAAATATTTATGTGTCTAAAATTGAGGGTGGGAGCAAGAGGTATGGATATATAGGACTTGGCTGAATCATTCACATTTGAAAGAAATCTTTAAGTGATTCAAATACTGAGACTATAGATGATAAAAGAGAAGAAACTGTAATTAGAGTGACAAAACATAAAACCAACAAGTTAAATGTAGGAAAATGTTCATCCCTTCTGAACTTTGATTTCATTATCTGTAAAGTGGAGATATCCATGACTTTCTCAAAGGGTCGGTGTGCTTAGATTCTCACTGCAGATGTGGGGCATATTTTGGTGAACTCCCTTCAAAAACTGGGAAATGATGTAGAGAAATGCTTAACATTTCATATATTTCTAAATTTTGTCTTGCTGTGCTCAGACTTAGAGGTCAGTGTAATAAATGATGGACACCTATATGTGGTTCTGTTCTTATTAACTGTCATTTTGAAGGATCAAGTAAATTATTCCTTGAGTTTACTTACTGTCAGATAGGGTTAGACCCTCAAAGGAGTCAGTGCAAAAGACCAGATGTCTTGTGACCTTGGAAGAGACAGACACCTCCTGCTGTGGGCCAGATCTCAAAACAAAAGATAAAACAAATGCACCGACACTTTAAGGATAAACATCAGGGATTGATATTCTAAAGAGGTGTCATCATACTGAGGAAGCCAGAAGGAGCCACTAACCTAACCCATTACAGAAAAGGCCCTGTTTTGTATTCATGCCCATTTGGTGCATGACTCACTTCCCCCATTTGATCCTCATTTAATGAATTTTCCCTGAGCAATTATACTCATAATCTTATTGGTTGACCATAGTTCTGTCCTACCTTGTGCTCACCTTGTGATTACCCAGTTTTCCCCATCTTAGACCCACCTTACCTTGTGGTTTTGCTCTATAAAAGTCCCTAGAAAAGGTAGAGTCTGTGGCAACCCACTTGGGACCCCTTCTGTCACTCTCCCAGACAGAATCTTTCTTTCTCTCAATAAATACATTCTACTTTTAGAAAGAAAAAATGCCCAGTTTAGCTCTCCCAGCTTAGCTCTTCCTTTAGTTCTATAGGAAGAGAAACTTTTTCATTGATTATAAACAGAACATATTGCCAGGATTTTAGAACACTTTCTACCACTTACTATCTAGTGGTCAGGGGAGCTTTATATATCTCAGACTTATAATGTATGATATACAATGGTAGTACCCACTTATACTTGGATTGGTATGAAGCTTCAGGAGCTAGTGTTATGTAATTGATGCACTTAAAATAACACCTAGTAGAGAGTTAATGTCACATTACTTTCCCTAGTTGTGAGGAAATAATGTGAGGAAACTCAAATGGCTCGTAATAGATTCTAAATGAATTTATGCTGTTATACTCTTAATTTATGTACCTATGCATGCAACTTCCTTACCTTGAAATCTATTCCTAGTTTAAGAAAACTTCAGATGGTTGGAATACAAATTAAGTATATATTTATTGTTGCATTTCATTTACTCTGAATGTGCTGAAATTTTCTGCATTTTTGGGTTTTAATTTTTTTTTACAAAAAATACGTGATTAACATTGGTATGCTGCAAAAGTCAAAACATTTTTCAAATAAAAGTATTTCATTTATCTATCATATTAAATTCATTTTATTGGAGCATATAACTAGCAAAGTGACTCCATAAGCTATTATTCTTCTGTCCTCTACACTGTAGACCGCAGGTTGTGTACTGGATGTTGTTTTTTACAATGCTGCATTCATCTGCTTCCAGTTTTACTGCCATTCTCTATGGAATCCTCTAAAATCTCAACATGCCTACCCACAGACTCCAAAATCTAACTCATAGGCAAGGAAAAAAAAACAAGTTTTCACAAATATTATGGACATATATATACAAAGTTAGTAAAATTAAGATCATGACTAAATTCTTTTCATTTAAATTCTATGTCAAATATACTTTCATTTATCAATGGTCATGCTAAAATTTTAATTATTACTAAATACCATATTTTGGACTAGAGTACATAATAAAGTGCCTTAAAACTCAGTAAACAGCAGTCAAGTATTAAGTTTACATTTTTATGGGGCCATTCAGCAGATCTTATGTGTTGAATATTGCAGGCAATTTGTAAAATAACAAGTCAAATTATCTACAATGTTGTCACTTAATACTTCAAGTAGTTGGTGGTCTGGCATGTGGAGCCTTAGTTGGTTTAACTTCATTCTTTTCCCTGTGGTTTTACCTTCCAGATTATTTCAGTTTTCTTCATATGATACTAAAAAGATTTTTATCAAATGAAAGAATTTTAATGTGAAAGTGTTTTTTTAGTCTCTGCTTACATCTTTTTTTGCTACTATCCCCCATGGCTTAAGCAAGTCATAAGTCTGGGCCAGATTCAAGGTTGAAGAGAGATTTCATTTCTTGATGGGAGGAGGCCAAGTACTGTGTTCAATGTTACAACCTATGTCATAGTAGTCACTTTCATATTGCTAAGACACAGTGTCTCACACTCAGAACATGAAAAAGAAGAGGTTTATTTTGGTTCATACTTAAGTGGTTTTGGCCCATGGTCAGATGGCTCTAAGGCAAAAGTTGCATGACAGGTAGTAGAGGAAAGCAATTCACTGCATGACAGCCAGAAAGCAGAGAAAGAATACAGAAACTGGGACAAGAATATGTACTTTCTAGTCACTTCCACAATGACCCACCTTTGTGGCCAGCCATTACCTCCAAATATGAAACTTTGGGAGGAAACTTTAAATTTTAACATTCCATGCCCGGTCACCAAAAGCTCATGTTCATCTTACAAAATGCAGTTTGTTCATCTCTAAAGGTTGCCACACTATTAATAGATCAAGCACTACTAAAAATTTCCTCTGACTCACAGCAAATTTTCACCTATAGTCCCAATAAAGATAAAAAATAAAGTTTAATACTTGCAACATACAATGGCACAGGATAAACACTGCCTTTCCAACGAGGAAAAGGAGAGGAATAGGGAGTAATTTGACTGAAGAAAGTTCAAAAAGAACTCAGGGAAAGTTGTGAGCAGTGAACTACAAAGGACATGGGCATGCCTGCCTCTGTAGTCTTGATGTGAGCAGTTAATGTGGTCTTTCTCTTGCACTTACTCACCTCTCAAGCTGTAGTTGGAAAACTTCAAATTTCACAAAGCAGATGTTTCATATTCTTGGCATCTTCAATTTTCTGGAGTCTCCATTACACTTTTGGCTTCATTCCTACAACTTCGCATTGCCTGGCCTCCCACATCTTTCTTTAAAATCTGAGTGGAAAACACCCTGACTTCATAACTCTTTATTGTACATGCCTAAAAATTAACACTGCATGGATGATCCCAAAGTTTTCTGCTTGGGCGTAAGCTGAAATCCTCAGATGATGTCTGCATCAGACTCAGAGTGCATAGATAGCTGAACTCAAGGATATACTTCCCAAAGAAACACTGAATGAGTTAGTATCTCAGGAAATCTCTGTCAAATGAAAGATTTAGACCATAGTTCTGTCCTACCTCATGCCCATTTGCCTTGCGAGTTTCCAGGTTTTCCCCATCTTGGACCTGTCTTGGACCTCATAGTTTTATTCTATAAAAGTCTCTAGAAATGTCAGGGGCTTTGGCAACGTACTCAGGACCCCTTCTGTCACTCTCTCAGACAGAAGCTTTCTTTCTCTCAATAAATATATCCTGCTCATTAAAAAAAAAAAGTGTGGCGCTCTTCAGCTTGTGATACGTGATTTCTGAGATGTCCTCAAGCACCTTTTCTTGTCTCTGTACAAAATATTTGGCTTCTTGTTAAAGATAATCTTTTCAGCAACAATGCTCTCCTTTTCCCCAGTTTTGCAGACATCTACTTTCTGGCAAATTTGCAAACTTTAAAAATCATTCGAGTATTCCATTCGGTCCCTATTTTTAGCAGATCTGACTAAAACCAACCAATAGTCACCACTTCTGAATGTTGGACTATCTTGAAATTTTCTCCACCAGATTAGTTAGTTCAGCAGTCAATCCATCTGCTACAAAGTCTCAGGACACAGGCAAAATGAACACAAATTTTCTACTAGGATGCAATACACATGACTTCTAATCCAACTGCAAATGGAGTCCTTGTTCTCAACTGAACCTCCTAAACTTGGCTTTTACTTTCTGTATTTTGCTCTTCTGAGTTATACCCAGAGTCTCCCATCAAGTTTGGTTTGCAAAATTCTTTCCATAAATAGCCACAAAACAGTTTATAATGCTACTGAACCACATGGACAAGAACTGTCACAGCAATGACTCCATTTCTGCTACCAGTTAATGTACTAGCCACTTTGCTATGACTGGGACACAATATAAAATACACACAAATTAAAGAATGGGAAGTTTATTCTGGCCCACATTTTCAAGCACATCCCACATATGAAGATATCTATCAATCAATTGATCGATCAATTGATCAATGGATAGATATGTTTGCATTTTTAAAAACACATAATCTATAACTAAAATATACTTGTTTCAGAATAAATTTATGTGCATATAAACTGATATTTTCATTTGTAGATGTGTTGGAAATCAAATAAGTATATACAAAAGCAAAGGGAAATAAATCAATAACTAGAGTGTTACTGTATAACTTCTATTAGCAAGTCATGTCACTCTACTTTTCCTTGGTGAGATTTATTGCACCTATTATATGGTAATGTTTTATCTTTGATTGCATAATAAATTATCACCAGCCTAATGTAGCCAGCCTACTATGCATATAAGCACAAAAGATTGACAAAAAGCTTTGAGAATGGACAATTTAAAATCCAGATAGATGAATCCAAGATATCTATTTGTATCAGCCAAAGTAATTTCTGAATAAGTTAGTACAACTTTTGGCACAGGATTTTAATAGAAGACAAGGCTAAATTTACTTGAAGGACTCAACTCATGAAAGAAGACATCTGAGTAAGCTGGATAATGAGTTTCTTTTCATTTTAAGTTTTCATTATTGTTTGATTATCTTTCAGCATGTTTGTTAAAATAAGTTAGGTATTCAACTGCTGTTGGCAAGATCAGTATTATTCTTGGAACATACATTTGTTACACAGACTTCACCCATTTGAAATTTTTACCTGAAATAAAGCAAAGAAAATTGTTTTGGCTATAGTAGTAGGTGATATATTCTAGCAGTAAGTGCTACAATTTGTTTCCTTTTTTATTATTTTAAAAAGCAAAAACAATAAAAAATATACAGAATTTCAAAACAGAATAATAGGACATTAACAATGGCTAATATATTGTGTCTTGTTATCTTGAAGGCAGTTGTTCAGACTGCAAGATATAGGCATGAAAAATTGATCAAGCAATGTAAGCACAAACCATTCTTTTCAATAAACTAATAAAAATTATTAATATAATTATTTTATTATATATATATTTCTTTTTCTTTCCTTCTTTTCTCCTTTCCCCCATTCCAGTTGTTCTTTCCTTTTGAGCAGTTTCCTCCCCTTTCACAATATTTATTGTACATTTTGGATCTTATTTACTCCTTAAGTTTCTTATCTCAAAAGAAGCAAAAGGATCAACTGAGGAAATATTGAGGATCATTTTCATTCATAAAAGTAGAAACCCCATAGAAAAGGAATATCTCTGACATTAGATGAGGAAATTCAAGTTTAATATTGTAAGCAAAGAGAAGTTATTGAATACTTTTAGGAAAGATAAATCCAATATGATATTTACAACTCCATTTGACTTCTCTAATTATCAATCTCTAAATAAGTCAAGAATATAAATCTGTACTTTAGTCAACCTATATTAGTGGGCTTAAATTAACCTATTTTAGTAGATTTTTCTGCAAAATGTATCATCAGTTGTTTATATATAAATGGCTATTTTCTTCTCCAAGTAATTCATATCTATAAGTAATTTAAGAAATAATATAAACATGATTGCTTAAAAGTGCTTCCACCATTTATAAACTGTATCAAAACTATTATTGAGATAATTAAATTTAGACAATGTTCCTTAATATTCCTTCATTTCTTTGAGTTTATCCATGACCTCTACGGAGGTAAGCAGTTAGGATAAAAGTTAATAAGGCCTCTTTAGGAATGAGCAGTTTGTAGCATGATGTTCAATGTAAATCTTTCTGTTACTTCAAATTTGTTTGCTTCTTTCAGTGTTTCTAGAAGGCAAGAAGACAAGATGTTATATCACAATCAGAAAATGGAAAAATATGGTAAAGCTAGTCTATGAAGAAACAAAGTGGGATAGTTAAAATAACTGCAAATCGAGAATCTGTTTGGAAACAAAGAGGTTAATGTAATGTCCAACTTTCTACCACCTCAAAGTCAAATGAAAAGAATATGAGAGAACCAGTTAGAGAAATTATGTGTGTCCACTGGATTTTTACAGAAACAAGAAATGCTTTCTCCCATAAAGGAGA
>RJWT010019402.1:0-18439 GCA_004365215.1 Cuniculus paca
ACTGGGTAAGCATCATAAATAATATTATAAATTCTGTGTCCTGATGTAATCTTTCTCCCTGTAACCCTTGACTACACCAAGAATGTACAGGTCTTCTGCATGTTTGGGTAGCTACTAGCTTTGCCCAGCCAGGTCACTACACAAGGTGGCAATTGCAGAAAACTCATTTCAGGCCAGTGTGAAGGTAATGCTCCAAAATCCCATCTGTAAGGATGGCAACACTGAGACTTGAAGAGATGAAGAACAGAGGTGCACATGTACATACATGGACACAACTTGATGCATATGAAAAGATGAATTGTGCTGATTCTTACTGGCACTTGGTTTGTTCTCTGTCTATAAAACTAAAAAAGAAACCTCTTAGTAAATATGAACATGCACACAAAGTAGAATAGTCTTGAGGATACTTACAATTTGTCATCTCTATGAACCATCATTCTATGCTTCAACTGTATTGATTTATGATTTTAAATATTTTGATGTTTCATGGGCTTTAAAAATCACAAGCATTATCAACAATATATTTATATGCCTTGGTCTGAAGGACATGGTAATTGCCTAAGGCATGGAAAATGTGTTGGCTAAAAATTAAATTCTCATCCCTCCTCTCATTTCCATATGACTGAGCTCCATGAGGGTTTAGATCACAGCCTGGGTGCTGTGATTTTACATGGAGTAGCATCCTCATTCCAGGAGGAGAAGAGATAAACCCACAAGTCCAGCATACAGAATCCCAGCATGGTACATTCTAGCTCGCATCCAAGGGACAGAGATTTTCCTTGGAGAAGAAAAATGCAGCATTTCCCACAGACCACTGAAGAAAATGAACCAATTCCTTTTACGTTACTCAGATGTTAATTTACTATTTGAAATCACTCTGTGATTTATGGGTTACAGATTATCTAAACAGTAGGTCTCAAACTTAAATATGAGGGTTGTCTTCAAGATGTACTATGGGTTATCCTGAAATGAGTGCCTGATTTCTTTTTGGTTTTTGTTTGGAATTTTTTCAAATTTCTTTTTCTTTACTTAATTGGTATTTGTTTGCTTATTTTTTTAACCTTAGTTTTCCCATTTTTCTGTTCTCATTAGTGCACAGTATACTATCATCTCTAATCCTTACCACGTGTGTCGTATAGTTTTGCATATTCATTGTTTTGTGTATGTATTGCTTCTTTGTTCCCTTCCCTCCTGGGTGACCATTGTAATGTATTTGACACATGTCCTTTGGGTCTCTGCCTCTGGGAATGTCCCACAGTGCTATGGGTGGATAACGCACTTGCAATCCCTGTCCATGGTGTATGTTCCTGGTTCCTGCCTGCTCATCTCTGGACTCCTGTCAGTGCTTTTCGTGCCACAGCTGGCAGCCACTGCATCTCTTCATCCACTGCCTCATGTGTTCAAAGGCTGAGTTTTTGAAAGGTGATGGACCATGGTGCACTACAACTGTGCAGCTAGGGAGTGAAGGCCTGGTTGGAAGAGGTGGTCACTGGGGGTGTGACCTGGAAGGATGCATCTCTCTTTCTTTTTGCTTCCTGGCCTCCTAAGGTGAGCAGCTGTCTTCGATGGCAGACCCTTCCACTAGGGCATTGTGCATTACAGTCAGCTATCTACAAACTGAAACCTCTAAAAGCCATGAACCCAAATAATCCTTTTCTCTTAAAGTTGTAGGTGTTGGGTGTTTTGTCCCAGCAATGAGAAAAGTGACTAAGACGGATAGGTACTTTCCCATCACCAGCAGTGCTGTGATGAAGACCTCATGGGGCTCCTTACAGCCAGTGTAATCATTTCCCTGGGAATGTCAGCCTAGGATTTCTGGTCAGGGGAAACACATGCACACACACACACTTTCTCCTTTTCACTGCCAGTACTATGATGTTATCTGGAATTTTAATTTTTGCCAACTGGATGGCTGTCAAGCAAGATCTTGATGTTTCAATAGACAGCGATCTGATGATGAGGAAGTTGAGGGTCATTTTTGATGTCCAGTCTACTTTGTGGCATCTCCTTCAGCTTCCTGCCTATGTGTATCCTTTACATACAGTAAAAGGAGTCTGGATAGCAGAGCTAGAGTTAGAGCCAGTCAGCCAGTTGACTCTGCCATCTATGTGACTTGAGCAAGTTGCTTCCTGTTGTGGTCCTCTAGCTTCCTCATCTGTAATAAGTAAAAACAGTTAAGTGCTTCATAGGTTTGTGAGGATTACATGAATTAAAGCATATAGAATCCTTACAGGGCCAGGCAAGTTATAAATATGCAACAAATGTTTACATTCACTATTCCTGTTAGCTTATTAATATTATATATACATTAATGTTAATATATACTATAAATGTAATTCTACTGGTAATTATTGAAATGCATTTGTTCTTGAATGAATCGTTCATGTATTCTAGATCATCATCTGTGAGTCTGGGATGTTATAAATATATTAAACTGCACTGTCAACTGTCTAGTAACTTTATCTCCGGTATTGTTTCATTAAACAGAAATTTTAAACTTTCTGGTCAAGCCTTTGCTCCTTGTTTTGATATTTTTTTTGCCATTATAATGTGTGGACTGTGAAGTTTTATATAAGAAAACTTCGCTCTCTAATATCACAAAGGTATTTTTTCATTTCATCTTATATATACTTGCCGATTCCCTTGCCTTGCTGATCTCGAGATCAGAGCTTTCTGGGTGTGCCCTGAACTAACCAATCAGTTGGTCCCTTATTCACGCATCAGCACACTTGTATACATAAGATTCTAGGGTGAATGCAGAATACAGAAGACACTGATAGACAGTTTATCACTTAATGGGGGAAATGAAGGGCTAAATGACCTTGTATTTACTTTGGGTGCAATAGAGTGGGTAAGTGCACAGGAGTGAGCAGGCAGCGAGGGCTTTTGTGAGCAGATAGGGCTTCGGCTGTGCCACAGGGATTGGAGGCAAATAAGGGAGGAAGCAGCCCAAAAGAGGGACGTTGCAATAAGTGAGCGAAGGTGCAGCATGGGAATGGGGAAGCAGGGAGACTCATCTGATGAAAGCAGAAGATAAATATTGATGAAGATGTGAGGACTTTCATGACCAATCTGTGGCACTGATTTGTCTGGCTGCACAACATCAGATAGAATGTCATCACTAGAGTCTGAGTATGGCAAGGAGAGGGGATGGTAACACGCTGGCACCAGGGTTAGGTATGTAAAATGGGCTGGGGAGCGGGGCAAATGAGGAACACAGGAAGTAGGGAAAGGAGCACTAAAATCACAATTCTGGCAGTGGGAAGGATCCTTAGTAGGTCAGGTGAAAAACATCAAAGTGCAAAGAGGCGTGATGTCTTGAGGACAGCAGTAATGGCACCTCAGTGTTTGTCACCTGGAAAGCACAAGAGGAAGCTCCCAAGCCCGCAGGATTTGGAGGGTGAAAAATGGGGAGTCTTTGGGTGGTATCTTGAGCATAAGGTCTTAGAAAGTCTGGTAAAATGTGACTCCAGGGTATAGTAACTGACACTTAGCAAGAGTTTGAAAAATGTTTAATGAATAAAAGGATACGTGGATGTAGAGGCAATAATGGGGCCCCTCCCAAGGGAACATTCCTTGGGGAGCTGGAATACAAACCAGATGAGAGGGGCTGACATCACCTGGCCCCACACCCCACTCCCAACACCTCTGGAAGAAGGAAGAAAAGCAAGTAAATGTGGCAGAGAAGGAACAATCCGAGAGGTAGAAAAATGAGAATTAGTATTTTGGAATTTTAGGGAGACTCTAGTTTGATGGCATCGCCAAATATCTCAGAAATCAGTTGGTGGTCATTGGTGAATGACAGGATCACAACACTGACTATAACAATGTTTATTGATGGGGAGCAGGTGTAAGGGTATCATCTGCATGACTGTGTGCTTACGGACAAGGGGCTCAGGCAATGCGCTGTATATACACAGTATAAGAAGGTGCAGAAATGTTTCCGGAGTGCTAACTGCCATACACTGTGTTCTGGAGGCTGGAGAGTGAGAGAAATAAGCAGACCACTCTAACCTGACCTTGAGGAATCAGACAACCTGAGTGTTGGACCTGAGATCATATGGGACTAGGATTTGTATTTTAGGAAGCTAAGTTTAGATTTCCTTTGAAAGAGCTTCAGTACCTAGCTGGCCTTCCTCTTGATTTGCATAGATTTCAGGACTGTGTCACAATTACCTTTCAAGCTGAAGAGTCAGTATGGATGACCACTAAAGCAATCCTAATAAAGTATAACCAATGACTCACAAAGTATCTGAAAGAACTAGTCAGCTTATCCAAGCATTGTTTATTTGGCTTTTATGAACAATTTCTCAAACACTTGTTTGGACCTTGAAGAGTCTTCCTGGAATAGCGGGACGATCTCATCCTGGTTCTGCAGGATAAGATAATGTTAAATCAGATCTGAGACGGGATACAAAGCTGCCTTGGAGATGAGTAGAACCATATGGAGCTTGATTTTCTAAGATGGTCAAGAATATTGGTCGCTGTCTCCTCCAGGCAGCTACCAAATATCCAATTCCATTTATCTGAGTCCTAGGAAGAGGTCACATGCTGGGAAGACAGTAGCCACACCAAGTGAAGGAGTGGTGCAGTCCTCTCATCTGCAAAGTCTGGCATAGAATGTTTGTAAGTTTTTTTGTTGGGTTCCAAGAAAAAAACCAGAAGGCAGATTTTAGTTGGGCCCCTTAGGAAAGACTAAGAGTCTTAGGAAGGCCAATCTGTGACCAGTCTATTTTTAAGGCTTCAAGGTCTTCCACCATGCTTTTGGATAAAAACACAGAACTTCAGTTATCTTTAAACTCCTTGGTTTCTCATAATTTTTATAGTTTCCCAGAGGTGTTTTCTACAATGGGTCACTACTGGGCCACTGTGGCATATGGCAGGATTTTCCAAATAGCCTGATTAAAGGCTTCTTTATGTCACAAAAGAGCTCCTGGAAATCTAAACTGCACACACTTCCCAGCAGCCCGCAACAGGATGGATGTGGTTTTCTGGCTGATTCAAAAGCCACCCTAGCTTTGTCAGAAAGCCTGTGGATTGAAGTGACGATTGCATGGTACGTGGCGTTTTACCTGTCCCCAGGACCCTAGCCACCCTGAGATGTCATTTCAAATTCATGTTGCTGGAGAACTTTTGCAGTTAGCCCTACCACACAAGTTTATAAGAGGGATTACTGGAGGCCATGGTAGGAATGCCAGGTAGGTGTGTGTTCCCTAAGAACCACAGGATTCCTTTCTCTGACTTGTAACTATTTCAAGGTCTGCATGCCATTGGTTTGTAGGAGCAGTCTTGAAACACAAAGAAGAGGCCCAGACAGAGCTGGGTCCAGGTCATTTGGCGTAAAACATAGATAAAAATTCACCAACATACAATCAAGTAATGTGCTTGTAGTGGGTTGGTGGTGTGGGAACTTAGACTGAGAATGGGTGGTGGAAAGACTTGGATACTGGTAACCACAAGGAAACCTTGACACTACTCACACATCCTCTGGAAAATCTACTGCAATGGGAAAGAATTTCTCTCCATATGAGAGGCCATTTCTGGACAGTAGCCCCATTGACCCCCATCTTCTCCAATTCATTCATTCCAGTACATTGAGAATTCCTGGATCTTGGCAATTTCTGAATGGAGAACCTTATTACTTAGTGAAAAAAAAAAGACTAAACAGCTACTTAAAAGCATGCCATTGTGGAGGAATTAGTTTGATTCATGTAGGTAAATTCATCTAGGAAGTTCAAAATGAAATTTATCTTGGCCATGCCCTGCCAAACTGCACGAGAGCCACCCTGTGCAGATGTTTGACAGAAATCTTGGAATGACTGCGTCAGGAGATGCGACAATTTTCTTTGTCAAACATTCAGTGCATTTTCTTATTTGAACGAAATTTTTTAACTTTAGTTTTTAGTGTCCCTTGTGTGCTCTTAATGTCAAGAATGGTTTCTCCATGATAAATTCCACATCACTGCATTTCATACCAGTCATGTTGCTGGGCACTGATATGTTTTTACACTAGACTAGCATTGATGGTGACCTGGTTTTCTTGTAAATTAGCCCTTGGAAAACTCGTGAGTTAATAATAATGATTTCCCTAATAACAAGTAAAACATCAAAGTCAATGATCCATCAGAATTTGAACCACGAATCAAAAATACACACCACACTTAAAAGAACGCACATTCTTGATCAGCCTACACTGTACATGGAATTATATTAGTAGAAAAGAGCCCAAATCAAAATGAAATTGTTTTTGTTTGAAGAGTTCAGGCAGCAATGGTCCAGTGAACTGACTTTCCTATTCTATCTGCTCTAGCGTATTTTTATGTACCTGAAACATAAACATGCCAGAAAGAAAAGCGACCAAAAAAAATGAAGCTGGCATGGGGAGAAATTGCTGATTATGAAGGTCCTGAGATCGTCAGTAATTCAGACGGGGAGTCTCCCTGCATAGCTGTTATTTGTGCTGCAGTAATTGCTGGTCATCAGGGACACTGAGTGACCAGCAATGACCAAAATGAAGGAGGAGAGGGGTATAAAGAGATTATGAAGCACAACTTGGTGGAGGAAAAAGCATTTTTCTGCACAAATAACAACTCCAACATAAATTGTTTCAACGAATGTGTCCAAATGGAACAAGATTCAAAATGGGAGAAAAAAGACTCGTAAAAAGGAATTAGGGTAATTGTTGGAGATTACCAAAGGTTTATTTGGAATGACACAGCACTGAAAACATAACTGTTACAGATGATTTGTGGATACAGCATACACCACCTATTTTCTTTTACGATGACTGGTGAAGATGAGTTGCATAAATAGAAAGAGGTGGAAATATATAGGAGCGCTTTTAAATTGGTTCTTTGGGGTGGGATTAATATGCCCCATCTTGTAGCCAATCTCTAAAAGGCAGGAGTGAAGACCATAGCTGCTCCTCCCAGACAAGCCTTCCTCCAGCCAGAGCAGCTGGCAGCTGCATGATAAGGCCCTGCTTTTCTCCAAAAGGCCAGCAGCTTGGACGTGCTGTCATCTCATCCTGAAAACCATACATGACCAACACAGATATTGTTGACTGTTTTGGCAATGGGATGGCTGGTTTTGCAATTGTAATGCCAGACAGAGTAAGAGCAACGCATGTTATCAATGACACTTGAGCAGCAAAGAGCTACAATGGAAACAGAAGAAAGCAACTATGTATATGTAGCCTTCTGCATACACATAGATCCAGCAGTTGGGGGAACTAGCATGTGCGACTGCGTGTCCATATACATATATATATATATGGGTGCGGTGGGAAAGACCACTGAAAACATCTGCAGCAGATTAGTTTCAAACACAGTAAACTTGAAAGGGAGAGAGAACGTGCTCACACCTGGGCAAGGGAGTAAGATCAACTTGTACTAAGGGAAAATTCATCACATCTTCTGCAGGGCAGACACTGGATATCACACACACTTGGTGCAGAGAAATTAAGGTCCAGTCTGGAGAAAGCTATTTTAGAACCGGTGGGAGAGCAGTCAAGTACGAGAATGTCCACAACTTGGACAAAGCACAAACCAACTCATTAGGGACCCCATGGGAACAAGGTGAGGACTTTTTTCCTTCATGTATTTGTTTTTCCCTCTTACATTTTTTTTTTTCACACATGCTCTACCGAAAGGTCTTCCCAATCTTTGTCTGGCATCAGTCTGTAAATGGTTACGAGTGTAATAGCAAAAGTAAACTCTTCAGGATGTCACGAAGGTTTAAAAACCTAGTTGTTCAGCTCTTTCTGCAACACTTGTGCCCTACTCCAGGCGTCGGGTGAAGTTCTCTGGAAAAAGGCCTTTGTAGGCAGCCAGGTCTCTGTGTTGGAGCCAGTCTGATTCCTTTACTCCCACCAGCCAGCCCGCATCCTGCAAGACAGCGACAGGTGGTCAGGACCTAAGAACTATGGGAACAGATGGACTTCCAAGAACTACAACCAAATTGTGGTTCTGCCCATCATGTCACAGAACATAGTGGTATGGTATGATTAGCGGCAGGGTCCGTCAAATAATTTGTAGTCAAAAATAAATAAATAAAGACTAAACATTTGAAATTATTTATGTACTGTATAAAGTATAGTTGACTCAAGATTAGTGCTGATATTACAACTTTGTTTAAAGCACAGTTAACTGATATTAGGTGGATTATGATATGAGTTATTAAGGAAGAGTCGAGGCAGTATGACAATACAGCTTGAAGTAATCTGACCTGTCCTGAAGGTCTCAGTGATCTTAGGCATAAGGAACCCTAGTTATTATGCTGATGAGGTCATAGAAAGTCTTGCATGAGATGTGATATAAATATAGACTGAATGCTTAAATTAAAAATTTATTACAGTAAAAGACATGTTGCTATTAGTTCCCCCTCAAAATCGTTGCCTTCACTTCAAACACATTTAACTCATGGTTCTTGCTGTTTTCTGAAGCAGTTCTGGAAGTCTTCTTTTGTGAGTGTCTTTGTCAGGTGTGATGAAAGATAGAGTAAATGCCACTGCCAAGTGCCATCCAATGAGAAGGCAAGGTTGTAAAATTATAGTGTGTCCTCATCCACCTTTTTCACCAGATCCGGCTCTTCTCAAAGTCAAAATGACCCTCAAAGGTAAACATTTTGAATCAATTCAGGATATCGAGGCAGTCCAGACAGCATAACTAAAGACACTGATGAAAGAGGACTCCCGAAACTGCTTCAGAAAGTGCCGAGAACAAGGAGTAGGCGTGTTGGAAGGGAAGGAAAATATTTTGAGGGTGATAAATGGCAGTGTGTCTTTAATTGCAATACATTTTAAAACTTAAACATACACCATAGTTTTCTGTCATGCGTCATATTTACCGTACAAACTACAGTTAGCTGAAGATTACAGTTAATGTTTTGATTTTGTATAAAACATTGTTTACGAACATCAACTGCATTATGGTGGTAGTTGTTAAGGAATTTAAGGGAAACACACAGCTTGAAGGAATAAGAGGGTCACACTGAACTCAGGCTTGAGAATCGCTGATTAGCATATCATGCTGATGAGGCCACAGAGGGTCTTGTATTTCATCCCCAGTCACTTGCTTCTCAGAAAGTACTCTTAGCAGCTAGATGTGTGCTGCCTGACACTGCTCTGGTTGTTGCTATTATTAGTACCTGGTTTTCCAAGTTTGCATGAATTACAAAGTAATTAAATGTTACTGGCTTCTCCTTGGAGACATTCATAGTTTTTTTTTTATAATTCAGCCTTTGTCATATAGAACTGCCATCATAAAAATGTATTTAGCAACAAAAAGGTTAAAGGACCCATACACGGGTGATCACACAGAATTCAAGGTGATACTTAAAACAGAAATAGAGGCTGTTTTGTACCCTTAGCCTGCAGAAGCCACAGAGCCCAGCCGGAAGCCGCTGAGCTGCAACAGTAGGAAACATGCCGACTGCCTGGAGGCAGACTCATGGGATAGTCATGACTATCTTTATTATGTTAACAAGGACAGAAAGAGACCCCACTTATGATGAGGGATGGCTAGATTTAATCGCAAACAATCACCCTATAGGGTTCAAGTACATCAGATAAAATGAGGTTTCAAAAATTAAATGAAGAAACTGAATGCATTCCCTTTCGATATAATCTGAGACTATAAATTGATGCTGCCATATAGACAAGAAATATAAACCTCCGACAGGCCAATTTTTGAAGATAGGAAAAAAAAAACAAAAACCAAAAAAAACGATCCCATAAAATAACTGGCAATCTCTCGCTGATGAAGAAATGTGACCTCTTTAAAATTATGATGTCATATATAGGAAGGACAAAGTTATACGTAAAGTAAAAGTTGATAACAAAATATTTTCTGAACAGTTTGCATGATTATAAAAGGTCATTTTCCCCAAGTGTCTACACTTGATTTGATTTACCGCGTATGAAAAATTTAATGGGACCAAGAAGAGTCAAGCATTTGAAAGTGGTTTCAATAAAGAAAACAAGTAACGAACTTCTACAAACCCATAATAAAATATATTCCAACACATATATTCTGAAATGCAACCTAAATTGTAAAGTGAAGGATATTAGCCAATATCCACCTTCAGTGGAAGAAAATTAAATTTTAGCTGCTTAAAATGCATTGTAGACAAGGACCTCCAGTTCCAATAATGGCAGAATAATTTATATTAGACAAACATTTCTGTACCAAGTAATAATAAATGCTAGAATAGCTATTTCTACATACACGTGTGCATACATGAATCTGTACATAAGCCAACTGTTATAAAATATTTAAAATAACATAAATGTATGTATGATGAGGTAGGCATAAATCATGGGCACTAACCATTTGTGATTTATTTATTTATTTATTTTGGTACTGGGAATTGAACTCACAACCTCGAGCTTGCCAGGTAGGCAGTGTGCTGCTGAGCTATATCTCCAGCTTCTAGGCACTATTTGAAGGCACCAAGAGTGAACAACAGCAAACACAATGGGAAGATATTTAACCTTTGAAAACAGGGAGCTATAGAAGATGAGACCTACTCCAGTACAGCCTTTCCCTGAGGACTGTTCTCAGTACATACGACACCGTGCATTCAGTGGACAGAGCTCAGAGCTACCAGGGCAGCTGTATCTCTATGAGGGGAATATCCTGAAGAACAGGGAAGCATAGATTCCCACCTATACAGAGAAACTTCTCTAAAATCCTAGGCTGAACCCCAAGTTTGTCTTCATAAGCGACACTCAAGAACCCTGGGGAAAAACAACAATGGAATAGCTGAAAACCTGAGCAGAGATTTTAGAACTGCCATTGGAAAGGAGACGGGCAGAGTTTAGAGTGTGAATCCCACAGAGTTAGGAAGACTGATAAGCCCTGCAGGATTTTTACTAAAATCTCCAAGAATCCATGTCTTGGAGGTCGAGCCAGCATTTCAGGAGTGGGAATTTATGCTAAGACTAGTGAAATAGTAAACATGTATTACTATAAATGACTAGCTATTTTTCTCTCTTTTCCTTAAAAGAAACTTAGAGTTAATGAAAAAAAGTTATACAATGAGATTTTTAATGTTTTTGAGGTGAGTAGAGATCTTTGTACTTTTCCCCACATTAGCAGCTTATGCTTTGTCACTTTTTCCTTAAAAGTATAAGATTTTAATACTTGTATTAATCTTTCCAAAGAATTTAAAACTTAGAATCAATGTGACCATTACGAAATGTTTTGTAACTCATTTCTTTGATCTATGTATTATTTAGAAATGTATTTCCGAATTTTTTAATATTTGGGGATTTTAAAATGTATTTTAAAAAATAATTTCTAATCTAATGTTAGTATGGCAGAGGCTCTTTGGTTGGTTGATTATTCTAGTAACTATTATCTATCAAAAGAAAGAACAAAATGTTGGACATCTGAGTCTTAACCTCAAAAAAAATAATACTTAAATTTATGTTTTAGGGAAAGGTCTCATAAGTCTCTTAAAGTAATATGGAATTTATAGTAGTTATAGTTCTCTTCAGGAAAATATTTATAGATACATTTATATGCAATTTGCATACCATTTTGGAAGTTCACAATCCTATAAAATTTGATCAGATGACTCTTCTAAGAAAATTTATTTCTTCATGTTTTAAAGATTTTTTTTAAATTGTGATACAATTTAAATACTGTCTAATGCAGAGGTGTTGGGTGGCTACTTCAATGACTTTTGAGGAATGCATAAGTAACCATACCTGCTCTTCCACGTTGTTGCTGTGAATGTAAACTAGGACAGCCACTGTGGAAATCAGTGTGGAAATTCCTTAAAAAACTAAAACTAGGAATTCCATTTGACCCAGCTATTCCCTTTTTAGGTATGTTCCCAAAAGAGTTAAAATCATCGTTTGACAGAGATACATGCATACTCATGTTTATAGCAACATAATTTCACAGCTAAACCTTGGAAACAGCATATATGTCCATCAACAGATGAATGGGTAAGGAAAATGTGATATTTACACAATGAAATACTACTCTGTCATAAAGATAAATTTGAGGCATTTGTAGGAAAATGGGCAACTTGAGAACATAATGTTAAGGGAGGTAAGTCAGACACATAAGATCTAATATACTGTTTCTCTTATGTGAGAAAAAAATATATATGTATATATGCACACAAATAAAGAGTGAAGTAGAAGATAGATAAATAGGAAGTAGGTAGGAGCTCAAAGAATTCCCCAAATTATCTATTTTCATGTTTCAAAAATATTTTAATATATATGCTAATTTGTTTCATTTATACCACTAGTTTCTCTTAGTTCATTGAAAAGGATGTTTTCTGCTATTGTGTTTGTTTCTTCTTTGTAAGACAGAAGAGTCTTTTTTGTCTGTCTTGTACTGTGAGGAACTACTTTAAAGATAATGATACACAGTATATTAAGTATTGTTATTATCCTACTTTGTTATGACTTTTCTTTTTTCTTTTTTTGTTTTAAAGAGAAAAAAGCAGAAAAATCAAGAAGCAAACAAACAATTAAAAAACAACAACAAAAGCAAAATGACAACAACAACCAAAAAACAATAGCAATATAGGATTTCAAAACAAGATGTTAGGAATTTAACAATGGTTGTTATATTGCATATTGTTATCCTCAAAGTAACTGCTGAGGCTACCAGACACAGGCATGCAAGATTGCTCAAACAATACTATTTCCCTTTAAGCAGTTTCTTTCCCTTTTATTACATCTATTGTAACTTTTGGATCTTAAGACTTCATTTTTTCATTAAATAAAAAAAAAATTAAACAGAAAAATAAAATACATAGGATTTCTGTCTCCCCAAGAAGTACTTCTATGTTCTTTCCCAGTGAACCCCCACTCCCCTACAGGCAATTACTTTTGAAGGGGATTCTTCATTCACACAGATAGTCTACACTTCCTGAAGTCTAGCATTACAAAAACAACATCTCGGAGTAACAGTGTCTACTTCTTTTCAAGTTGTCTTTTGCAAGGTGGCTATCTGTGACAGTAAAGCTTGACTGTGTCGACCGGAATGGGCTTGGGATCCACCCTGGGAATCGGTGGACTGCGTTCGTAGGTGTGTTTGGGTGGGTCATGGAGGTACAACCTTGCGGTCTAAGCCTGCTACTCAGCCCCTTCTTTCCTGTCCTGTTTCCATGTTCTGCTTCCCAGCTGGCCATCAACTAAGCATCTTTGCTCTACCACCTCCTTCTACCATGATGTTTCTATTTTGGAGCCAACCTACCATGGACTGAATCCCCTTAAAATATGAGCCAAATTAAACGCTTCTAATTTAAATTGTGATGTTGGGTATTGTGTCCAGCAATGGGGAAAACTGATAAACTGTCCCTCCCTTTACCCAGCATTCTATTTCTTAAGAGAAGTTGTACATAAGTGATTCAGATGTTTACTGCTAGTCTTTCTTTACATTTGCAGAACCCAAAACATCTGATGACCCATAGAATACATTAGAACACACAGCATCCCCTCCTTGTCCTTCAGTTTTGTACATAACTAACACACAGCATGTAAACTGCTTTGAGGTTTAACATCCAGAAAAGTAATATATCTGTCTAAAGAACTACAGGAACCAGACCCAGGAAGCAAGGTCCATCGAGCTGTTCCAGCCAGAGAAGAAAGGAGACACTCCTGCTGCTCTAGATGACACCCCTGCAGCGCAGAGTTTTCCTGCCCCCTTCCCCTGCTCCTTCCCTCGCTATCCAGATTATAAGTTGCTCTGAGAAAAGTTCCTCAACTACGATAAAACAGGGAAGCTGCATATGGTGCTCTGATGTGACTTGGATGTAGTTTTCCTCCCAAAGTTTCATGTATCAAAGCCCTTTCCATCCCTGAGTTCCCTAAAATGACAGCATGATAGCCTTCTCCATCTTCAAGGCTGTTGACCCACAGATAAAACTGATTTCTTTCCCATCAGCTCTCCTGAATATTGGCTTTTGAATAGCAAGCAGCTGAACCTGAGTCTGCTAAGATATAGAAAGTATTAAAGGATAAGAACAGGTCATTGAGTTGTGTAAAAAAGAAATAAAGCAATAGTAACCCAAGAAGAAGCCAAAAAGAAAGCTAACAATGTGTACTGCAATCCTGAGCCGTTAAAACCTTCTCAGAGTTGGTTTGTAGCATCTCGGAAAATAGAAAGATCTTTGGGAAGTCAGGGTCCAGTTGTCTCTCCAGAACAACCAATATGGGCCAAAGCATGCTCCACTCTTATCCTTTACCTGGTCAGCTTCTGAATCCGAGGGGACCACCAGCACCACGTCACCTCTTTGGAGAGTAAGTTCATCAGAATTTGCTGCCTCAAAATCATGCAGTGTTTCCACCTACAAATATATATTTGAAAAAAGAAGATGTAAAATGAGTTTACAAAAATCCTAGCTGGATTATAAGCGGGGACTCTAAGAAGCCTTCTCTAAAAGGGATAAAAAGATCACGATACATGGTGAGCCCAGCTGTGGTTCCAATGAGGTTTCTTCCCCAAGGTTCACAGGTTGGAGGCTTAATCTTTGATGCTGCAATATGAGAAGTGGGGGGATTTCAAGGCGCGGAAGCTGTGGGAGGTCACCGGGGTACAGCCCTTTAAAGGGATTAATGTCAGTCTCATAAGAGCTTAATTAGTTCTTTAGTTCTGTGAGGAGATTATTATTAAAGCGTAAAGCTGGCCCTTCTTCCCTGCATTCCAGTTTCCCATCTCACCCTGTGATCTCTCCCTCTTGGACGGCACCATCTACCTTGTGATACAGATAAGGGGACCTTCACCAGACTAGTGCCAGGCCCTTGGACCTCTAGAACTGTAAGCTAAATAAACCTCTTTTCTTTATAAAGCACCCAGTCTTAGGTATCTTGTGATAGTAACAGAAGGCAGGCAGCTAGACTGCATCTGCTTCTTTGTGAAAGTATTGCTATAGTTCTTCCTTGTCTGGTGGAATGAAGGGGAAGCAGCTCTGAGAAAGAATGCATCTGTTGCAAGAGGTAAAATGCAGCAAAACTAAAGGTTGGAGACAAAAGGACTCAAAGCAAACAAAGGGCAAGTGGCCACAAGGTGGCCAGAGAGAACCTTGTAGAGAAAGCCAGAAGGCAGTTCCTGGGAGGCCTGGCCTGCAGGAGGCGCAGCCTGGGTGTCCTCTCCTGGCTTCTGTTCCATGGCTAGCTCCAGCGTCTTGCCCGTGGGGCCTGCAGAAGCGTCATCCTCAGGGCCCTCTTTGGTCTCTGCACCCAGGGCGATTTCATGTTCTCCGTCCCCTTCATTGTTGGAGGCAGGCTCGATGACCACGGAAGGAATGACTTTCTCCTAGGGGAAGAAGAAGGTGGTGGTGGCTTCTAGCAGGAATTGGGACATACAGTGACTGTGTCCTCCATCACCTGCCTCTACTCCTGCCCCCCACACTCCCCACAGCCCCCTAACAACCCGCTGTTTCCTCAACCCCACAGTCTTTTGGATCCTGGTCTCTGCTGGGCCTTGGCCTCCTCTCTGTCTGTCCACAGTACTAAGCCCTTCTTGTGGTTCATAGCAGGGCCCTGCCACAGTCCACCATGTGGGACAGTGAGGTTTCTGTGGACCTTCGGAATGGTGGCCACAAGAAGGGACAGAGAGTGCATCATGAGGGGCTGGGGACAACCCCAAAAAACACAATGGAGCAGGATTCCAAGTGACCTGCTCTCATTCTTTTAGAGGCCATTCTGTGCCTGTCACAAAGTCTGTGAGGCGTAGACTCAGTGCTGCTCTGAGTACTGAAGGGCTCACTCCTTCCTGAGGGAATGAACCCAGGAACAGGCTCCTGTTGAGAGGCGCTGGCAATGAATCTGGTGCTTGGATAATAAAAATAGGCAGAAAGTAGCAACCACAGCAATACGATTTCACTACTAACGTGGCCGGCAGTGGACTGAACCCAGCATGGACATTTTATGACTTACTCTTTCTAACAGCCCTATCTATCATATTCTCTACTTCTCCCTCCACTTCTATCTTTGATTTCATTTGTTTATTTATTGATTTAGGTACCAATGATGGAAGCCAGGGTCTTTCCACTGAGCTACCTCCTCACCCCTTTTTAGTTTTCATTTTTGACACAGGGTCTCACTAAGTCATCACAAACTTGCAATCCTCCTACCTCGGCCTCTCAGAGTGCTAAAATCACAGAGCACCACCAAACCCAGCTTCATTTCCATCTTTTTCATCATCTCAGCTTCTTCTTTTTTTTTTTTTTTCCTTCATCACTTAATTCCATGGTCTTCTTTTCACTTTCTGTGCGGAGGCCCTGTCAGCCATAGGGCCCTGGGAATCCCTATGCAATGTCACAGTGGTGATTTTGAGTGCAGGCTGGGATCATGCTTTCTGAGACTCTAAAGACATACAATCTTTTTGGTGGAATAAGGAGTCGCAAAATGGTTACAAACTCATTCCGCATGAAAGAGTCCTCAAGCCACCAGCATGAACCAATAACTGTGCTTTAGCCAGCTGTTACCAGAAGTCCGCTCAGAGAGACCCTCACCTGAGGTGCTGCAGCTTCCGTCTCTGCTGCTGCCTGAGCTCTGTCACCATCTGCAACCTCAGTGGTTTCAGTGTCAACAGTGGCCTCCTCAGGACCTTCTTCTCCGGCAGGAACAACTGCTTTCTCGGCCTCTGATTCTTCCACAGAGGCCCCCTCAGCTGGCACCAAGGTCCCCACGGCCACATCGGCATCCAGTCCAGGTACAACCTGAAGGCAGAAACCAAACAGGTCATGCTTGAGTCTCCAGGGCCTCCGCGGGCCCTTGCCGTCCACCCTCTCTTCTTCCCTAGCTCTCAACAACTTAGAAAACACTGAAAAACTACAGTGTGTGTTTAAATAAAAACAGTGTATTACAGTAAAAGACACTGCCATGAATGCCCCTCACGATACTGCCCTCCTTGCTTTGAACAGTCACCCTATCATTCCGGCCACTTTCAGAAGCAGTTCTGGAATAACTCTTTCCTGAGGCTCTTTAATTGTGCTGTCGTGGTTGTCCTGATGTGCTGAGTAATTCAAAATGTTTATCTTTCTTTTGTCATTTCGACTTTGGGGAGGAGCCAGAAGTCGCAGGGTACCAGATCTGGTAAATAAGGCGGATGAGGACACATTGTGCAATGCTTGTATGAGCCTGCCTTTCTTTTGGATGGCGCTGAACAGCAGCATTCACCATATTTTCTATCACACCTTATAAAGACGCTCAGGAAAGAAGACTTGCAGAACTGCTTCAGAAAATGGCAAAAACCATGAGGTCAGTGTGTTTGAGGTAAAGGGGAGGATTTCGAGGGAGATTCATGGCAAAGTGTCTTTTAATGGAATGAATTTTATTCTCTACTTCTCCCTCCTTGGGTTATTTTTTTATCACACTTCCTACATTCTTCAGCTTTCCTTGAAGTCTATGTAGCCTGTTGTTACCGGAAGTCCATCTGGTAAGATGAATTTGAGCAGCAGTGACATATGGCATTTCTGAGACACTAGTTTTACAGTAAGTGTGGCCCCCACACCTGGAAGCCATTTCCATTTTGTTGGCTGAGTGCAGATGACAGGGAATGAGCCCTGGGTGACAGCTGAATCACAAGACTGAAGAAGCCCAGCCCAGAGCGTGGGTTCCAGAGGAGTCACATCTCTGAAGCACCCTCATCATGCAAAGTCAGAATGAAGAAACACTGCATTTTAGTATAAATTTTTGAATCTTTGAAGGGGAAGTTTCCAGAAGTTAAGTCACTTTTAAGAGAAAAACGGAAGGGGTGGGTTCTGAATGGGAACTCTTGAGATGCAGGAAAAAAATATTTTTGGCAATGAGATACAAATTATAACTGGTGTCTCCAGGCCCCAGGCTACAGATAAACTCATAGCTTTATTGCTAAAGAAATCAACAGGCATTCCTCAGAACATTAAGAACCTAGGCAAGTTTCTTTCTAATTAGAAGTGATTCATAAAAACAAGGTACACACAACTAACTGATTTGCAGGCTCAAATGCAGATGCGTATGTGTTCATACTTCTGAGTTCCAATATCTGAGAACTCCCATCTATGACCATCCCAGGGATTTCAACACAGACAATATGAGTAAACTGGTTTTACACCACACACACACACGCACCTGACATTGCTGTAGATCAAAAAACACATTATGTTATTTCATGAGCTACTCCCTTGAGGATACATAAATCCCTCCACACATATATGTTCCAAGCAGAAATTATTAGTAATTGGATTTTCCTCTCAATTGAGTTGATACTTCATCTTTGGAAGAGATAAATTACTTCGACGTATTGATGATATTGCCAAAAGTAATTTTTAAGTCGTTCCATACAAAAAATATCCATCGTTAGTTCATAACTGATATCCTGTATATATCTTTCAATTTGGCTGTATCATATTGTGCTGTAGCAAGATGCACACGTTATGACCTTTCTTCTTCCAAGTAATTTGAACAGGCAGTATGGGGAGAGTG
>RJWT010019403.1:0-18412 GCA_004365215.1 Cuniculus paca
ACTCTCTGCCTACCCCTATGACTCTGAAGATTTAGTGTTTCTGTTTTAATATTTAGATTTTTGACCCATTTTGACTTTAGTTTAGTGCATGGTGATAGACATGGGTCTACTTTTAGTTTTTGGCACGTGGGAAGCCAATTTTTCCAGCACCACTTATTAAAAAGGCTTTCTTTCAGTGAATATGTTTGGCCCCTTTGTTGAAGATAAGGTGCCTGAATGTCTTGGTAGATGTGGTTGGATCTTCGTATTCCACTGATCTTCAGGTCTCTTTTTATTCTAGTACCATGCTGATTTTATCACAGTAGCTTTGTAGTATAATTTCAAGTCAGGGATTGCAATGCTTCCTGTCTTGCCTTTGTTGCCCAGAAATGCCTTTTTTATTCTAGGTCTCTTCTGGTTCCAGATGAATTTAAGGAATGGTTTCTCTACATCTGTGAGGTATACAAAAGGTATTTCGATTGGAATTTCATTAAACCTGTATAACAATTTTGGGAGAATGGCCATTTTCACAATGTTTTGTCTTCCTATCCATAAATAGGGAATGCCTTTCCATTTTCTGAAATTCTCTTCGATTTCCTTTTTTAGAGTAATGTAATTTTAAATGTACAGATCTTTTACTTCCTTTGTTAGATGATTCCTAAGTATTTCATTTTTTGGATGCTATAGTGAAGGGTGTGGCTTCCCTTATTTCTCTCTCAGTGATTTTTTTTGTTTGTCTACAGGCATGCTATTGATTTTTGAGTGTTGACCTTGTATCCTGCTACAATACTGAATTTGGTTATTACATCTAGAAGTCTTTCAGTGGGGTTTTGTGGGTCTTCTATGTAGAGTATCTTATCATCTGCAAATAATGATAATTTAACTTCTTCCTTTCCTATCCTTATTCCTTTTATTTTTCTCTCTTGTCTAATTGCTCTGGCTAATGTTTCCAGAACTATGGTGAGTAGGAGTGGTGATAATGGACATCCTTGTCTTGTTCCTGATTTTAGGTTGAAAGTTTTCAGTTTCTGTCCACTTAGTAAGATGTTGGCTGTTGGTTTATCATATATGGCTTTTATCAGATTGAGGGAAAGACCATCTATTCCAATATCCTGTAGGGTTTTTATCATGAATCAATGTTGGATTTTGTCAAAAGCTTTTTATGCGTCTATTGAGATGATCATGCGATTCTTGTCTTTGCCACTGTTGATTTGGTGTATTAAGTTTATTGATTTGCATATGTTAACCCACCCCTGCATTACTGTGATGAATCCCATTTGATCATGGTGTGTAATTTTCTTGATGATTTATTGCATTCTTTTTGCCAGTATTTTATTGAGGATTTTTGCATCTATGTTCATTAGGGAGATTGGCCTGTAGTTCTCTTGTTTGGTTGGGTCTTTCTCTGGTTTTGTTATTAGGGGAATACTTGCTTCCAGGAATGAGTTAGGGAGACTTGCTTCCATTTCAATTTCATTGAAAAGTTTGAGCAATGTTGCCATTAAGTCTTCCCTGAATTTCTTGTAGAATTCAGCTGTGAATCCATCAAGACCTGGGCTTTTATTTGTTGGTAAGGTTCTATTTACATTTTCAATTTCCTTAACTGACATTGGGTTACTCAGAAGTTTTATGCCTTTTTGACCCAGCTTTGGTAATTCATGTTTCTTGGAATCTGTCAATTTTTTCTGTGTTATCGAACCTACAAGAGTAAAGGTTTTCAAAGTAGGTATTGATGCTCTTCTGTATTTCCACAGGATCTGTAGTGATTTTGCCCTTTTCATTTCTTATTGCATGGATTTGAGTTTTTTCTTTCCTCTTTTTGATAAGGTTGGCTAGGGGTTTATCAGTTTTATTTACTCTTTCAAAGAACCAACTCTTCAATTCATTAATTCTTCATATTGTTTTCTTAGTTTCAATAGCATTAATTTCTGCTCTGATCTTTATAATTTTCTCTCTTCTGTGGGCTTTGGGCTTGACTTGCTCTTCTTTTTCTAGAAATCTGAGGTACAGCATTAAGTTGTTTATTTGTGTTCATTCCATTTTCCTTATGTGGGAGTTTATCACTATAAATTTCCCTCTGAGGACTTCTTTCATTGTGTCCCACAGGTTCTGGTAAATCGAATTTGCATTTTCATTTGATTTTAGATATTGTTTAATTTCTTCTTTAATTTCTTCTGTGACCCATTGTTGTTTAGGAGAGCGTTACTTAAGTTCCATGTGTTTACGGGGTTCTTGTGGGGATTTTTAATTTGTCATTAATTTTCAATTTTATTCTCCTATGGTCAGATGATATGCATGGGATAATTTCAATTCCTTTGCATTTACTTAAGCATGTTCTGTGGCCTAGTATATGATGTATTTTAGAGGATGACCCGTGTGCAGCTGAGAAGAATGTGTATTCTGATGTTGTTGGGTGGAACACTCGGTATACATCTACTAGGTCTATTTGTTCATAAGTTTGACTCAGTTTTGTTATTTCTTTGCTGATTTTTTGTTTGGTTGATCTTCCTCTTTGTGACAAAGGTGTGTTAAGGTCCCCCATTATAACTGTATTATTGCTTATTTGATTTTTCATGTCAATTAAGATTTGTCTTACATAGCTGTGTGCGCCTGTATTTGGTGCATATATATTCATGATTGTAACTTCTTCCTCTTCAAGTTTTCCCTTAACAAGTATGTAAAGACCTTCTTTATCTCTGTTGATCACTCTTGGTTTGAAGTTCACATTGTTGCAAGCAGAATAGCTACCCTGCTTTTATTTGGGTTCCTGTTGCATGGAGTATTGTTTTTCATCCTTTGATTTTCAGTCTATGAATTTCCTTTTGAGTTAAATGTTTTTCTTGTATACAGCATATTGTTGGATTTTGTTTCTCAATCTGCTCTCCCAGTCTGTTTCTTTTTATTGTTGAGTTGAGACCATTTACATTGATGAGTATAACTGATATGTAGTGACTTAACCCTGTCATGTTATCTTTCTGTTGTTAGTGTTCTACTTTTTCCTGTTTAATTGTTTGCCCTGCTTAGTGTTTTCCTTCTGCTGTTGTTCTTGGAATTGTAGTTATCTTTGTTTCTTTCTAGAGTATCTTTCAGTACTATTTGTAGTGTTGGTTTGGTAGTCATGAATTTCTTCAGTTGTTCTTTGTCATGGAAGTATATTATCTCTCCATCAATTTTCAAAGATAATTTTGCAGGGTACATCAATCTGGGTTGAAAGTTATTTTCTTTCAGGACTTGAAATACTTCACTGCAAGCACTTCTTGACTTGAAGGTTTATGTTGAGAAGTCTGCCAAGATTCTGACAGGCTTTGCTTCATAGGTGATCTGTTTCTTTTCTCTGACAGCTTTTAGCATTCTGTTCTTGTGGTTAATTTCTGATATCCTAGTTATCATATGTCTGAGTGAGTATTTATTTTGGTTATGGCTAATTGGGGTTCTATATGCATCACTTATCAGCATATTGGATTCTTTTCCCATGTTTGGAAAATTTTCTGCTATTCTTTCTGTAAGTAGCCTTTGTATGTCATTTGTGTTGACTTCTGCTTTTTCATTGACACCTATTAGTCTTATATTTTTTCTCTTTGCATCATCTTGCAGCTGTTGAATTGTTGTTTCCTGGTTCTTTGTTATTTTTAAGAGATCTTTTCTTTCACAATCATAAGCTTCCATCCTGTCTTCAAGGTCTGAGAGTCTATCTTCAGCTTCATTCAAGTGGTTTTGGTAGCTTTCAGTGGAATTTTTAATTTCCTGAATATCCTTTTCAATCTGTTTTATGTATTCTAATTCTGTCTTATATTGTTCATTCAAGGTTTCCATCATTTTCTTATGTTCCTCTATTTTTTTATCTAGATCTTCTTTAGATACACTCAACATTTCTCTCATAATGTTTGTCATTTCTTTTTTTACCCAAGGGATTATTTCTGATCTGATTTCTGCTATGGCTTCGTGGAGTTGTTTCTTTACTTCAGTTGCTATCATTTCAGAAAGTTCAGTTGTGCAGTTTCCACTGTCTACCATTTCACTGTCTCCTGGGTTTGTTCTCAGTGGGCTGGAGGACTGAGACTGCATCTTGCTCTTTCATTTTGTCATTTTCCTCTGGGACCTGTGCAGTTGCCCAGGCACCCTCCTGATGGATTCCACTGGTATGCTGTGCTGGGCAGATCTTCAGTCCTCTGATATACCCATGGCTAGCTGGGGTATACCCCCAAACTATGGCACCATAGCCTTGTGTTCTGTGACCTGTTAGGCTGGCTGGGCATTTCCCTGATGGATTGTGCTGGGTTGCACTGAGACACTGAGCTGCATAGAGCTTGGATCCTCCATGCAGCTAACACCTGGAGTGTGTTGCTGGGGCCTTGCCCCTGGCTGTAAGGAGTTCAGAGCCTCTGGACCACATGGCTAGCCTGGGTGCACCTCCAGCATATGGTGCCAGGGTCTTGCTCCTGGCTGGGTGGAGTCCAGACACCAGTTTTGTACATAAATAGAAATATATATTTGATTGGATTGAATTTGCTGAAACAGTTTGCAACATTGAACTATCTATATAATTCTTTTCTACCAATTCTGTCAATTCAACATCAGCCACACAGTCAGGGAGAAGTGGGAATACATAGTGGCCTTTTTTTTTCACTTCCTGTGCTTCCTTCTTTTCTCATTTAAAAACCTTTAATTTCAAAATTTTTCCAAAATCCATATTAGTAGAGAGAAAAGTATAATGCACTCATAACACAAGGCAACATCATCCATGTGTACACAAAATCAAAGGCAACACTCTTAACAAAGTGCTTTTTGTACCATCTGCAGGAGTTTTCTCTCAAACTGCTAACATCATTTTTCAAATGTTTATGCTGAAATTTTTCTTGATCTTACTACAAGACACCAATAGATTTTCAGGCCAAAATTGGGACCCAATCATATATATATATATATATATATATATATATAATTATATGTATACATTTACAAAATTCTTTTTTTAATTTTAAAGAGAAAAAAATAATAAAAACAATAATACAGAATTTCAAAACAAGATAATAGGAGATTAACAGTGGTTAATATATTTCATATTGTTATCTTCAAAGTAGTTGCTCAGATTACAAGATACAGGCATGAGAAATTGATCAAATGATATAAGCACAAACCGTTCTAAATATGAAGAGGCTGTCCTTCAGCCAAGTCAATAGAAAATCCTACTAGGTTTGTGCATGTGCACACAGTGATAACTATGTTATAACTATCACTTGTCAAAGAATAATTGTAGGACACTATTACTTGCATAAACATCCTGACTTTACAATGTTAAAATGAAAGAAAAGGGGGTAACTTAGGATTTGTGCAATAGACTATTATCAAAAAAACAAAACCCAGAGGATGTAAGATCCTTTCCTTATCAAAAAACAAAACCCAGTGGATGCAAGATCCCTTCATTGGTTTTTCAACTATTTATGAATTAGGGCAAAACAAGCTCTTGGGTGACATGTTCTCTGTTATGTAATATCCATGGATGTCTTCCATATGAATAAAAATTCATGACTTCCCTCCAGAAATACTAGAGTTCCACTCTTTTCAGGCCTGCAAAAATTCATATAAGAAGTAGGAAAAAAGGTAATTTTCACTCTTATCTAAGTGACCCTACTTTTCTCCTCTGAAACATGGAATTCATCATTGCTGCATTCCATAATTTAAAAAATTATAACAACATGAAGTTTGAAGTTAGCTTGGTTACTAATATTATTTTGGACATGATAAACTCAACTTCTATTTTTTTATCCCTCTAATTCTAAAGTACACTTTACAATGCCTTTACTGACTAGTTTTGATTCATTTGTTGAGCCCATAGGTTTTTATATTCATGACTAAATTCTATGCTTATTTTATTCTGAATCATTCTTTTAAAGCCATGATTTTATTTTCTCAATATTCTGGGCATGGCTGATTTGATTATATGGAATGTCAGGTCTGTTTTTTACTATCTTCAAATAAGATTTTTATTTCAGTTATTGTCATTTTCATTAAGTAGCATGCTCTTCTTCCTCATGTCTGTTTTTGCTCAATGGAGACAACGTCCTCTCTTATTTCATTAGTAATAAAAAGTAGGTTATTTCTAAAAACATGGCTTCTATTGCATGAAATAGATCAGACTCATTTCCAGACACTTTCCAGATACTCTGCTGTGTTTCAGAAATGCCACTATTGTTTTTCATCTTTGAGACTGAGGTGTTGATATTTTCATCCTTGAAGTTAAGATTTTTCTTGGATGTAAGGAACACCAGCAATTGTTTTAGGAAAGAGGTTAGTGGAGAAATGATCCTGCCGTCTTAGTATAAATCAGTAGTTCTCAATTTTCAGAGCACATAGGAATCATCACCTGAGGATGTTTTTAAGAACACAGATTCTAAGGTCTATTGTCAATGATCTTGATCCAATATAAGTGTATTGGGGTGACAAAGTAATAATTTAAAAAAATTTTTCATGTGAAATGTTCAAAAATACATAAAAGAAGAAAAATAGTACTGTATAGTGAACCATGCAGCACTTACCACTTGACTTCAGCACTTACCAATATTTTGCTTATCTTAGTTTTTCTGTTGCTATTGCATATACTTTTTGGGTTTTTAAGGGATATTATTTTTGCTGGTCAGTGACTGAAGGCCAAAAAAAAATTAAGTAACATTTCGATGTATTTTATGATTTAATGAAGAGTTTCCTAGCAGGGAACAGAGGGCAAATACAACAGAAAGAACACACTGGAAACTTGGAGAATCACTCTACAGCACAAAGCAGTTCAGGACCAGGAAGGATGACATGCACAATGAAGATAATACTGTTCATACCTGCCCAGTGGTATTCTGTGTACAATAGAGACCCAGTTTACTTCCCAATACTTCTTAAATTTGCTTTACAGGCATCTTTCTTTATTTGCTCTTGCATGGACAGTTTAATTTTGGAATAAGAAAGAAAGAATTCTGAAAGTAATAAATAAAACTTTGTGTTTTCCAGGCACTGTATTAGAAATGAATTATGCAAAAACAAATGACATTAAATTCATGCCCTTAAGGAGCTCATAGAAGAGACAGATAAGTGAGAACTTGCAAAACAATTAAAAATTATAAAGCGAGTATGATAAATCTAAAGCAAAGTTGGAATATGTAAGGCATACAAACTGAAACTGCCTAGTTTGGCCTGGGAACAAGTAGGGTGACCATATAATGTATATCCAATTCATTAACAGTGAAACATGGTGTTACTAAAACTTACAGAAAGAGAACAGGTGTAAACTAGGACTATCTTTGATAATCCAGGTTGTATGGTCAACTAGATTATGTCAAAGAACATCTTTGTAAATCAGGTGACGTATGAGTTCTGAAAGGAAAAACTGTAGTCACCAGGGAAGAGAGAGTGACTTAAGTACAGGAAGAGTGATGTAAGATCAGAGAGGTGTCAGAGAATTGAGATTATGTAGACCCAAGAAACAGAATAATCCAGAGTAAATGATATAAGAGAGACAATGCTGACAGAAGAATTCAGAGTTAGGACCAGGAGACAGATGGTCAGCTAAGCAGATGAAATTGAATTTTATCATAAAAGTTATAGAATATCATTAAGGTATTTTAAGCAGAAAATTAATATAGTCATATTGTCTAAAAATAGTAGTAATTTTATTGAAGTTCCATTCGATCATATAATTTTTCAAATTTAAGGCTCCCAACAACTTGATGGTAACCATATGGATGTCCCTATTTTATAATCATCTATAATGAGTTAAATAGTTTGATGCCTTAAACTGAAATGTATCTAATCATAAATCTATCTTACACTATATTATGACAGCAGGTTTAAACCACTTGGCAACAAGCAACGGTAGGGAGCAAGAAGTCCAGTGAAATAGCGACTTCTGAGTAGGAAATGTGAAAAGATTAAATATGGAAGAGGCAGGGTGAACCAAAGAAGAAAGAGACATGCCATATAAAAATAAATAAAATCATAAGAATAAGTCAAAGTTGAGTGGCTGCAGAAGCAAGTACATTTAACGGCCTAGAGTTTTGGTTTGTACAACTCAGTGATAATGTCATTCATCAAGACAGGAAATTTGCTGGAATTTTCTGCATACACAATGAATTTTCTTTTAGGATATTGGCATAGAATTAGTGGTTAGTACACAGTTGATAAGTGGGTATGTGAGTCCTGTGTTTATCAGTTAATTGGTAGTCACACATGAAATGGAGAGGCAGAAGGTAGACTATGGAACCTGGAAAAGAACTATGGAAACAGATAAGAAAGTGAAAGAGACAGAGATACATGAGCCAAAGAGGGACAAGGAGAGGAAGGAAGAAAGGATCAACAGGAAGTTACTAGACAGGATAAGTAGTCAACAGGGATAACACTGTGGCACACTGAAACAAAGATTTTGGAATAATTACTGAAGTAAGCAACTAGAGGTCCACATTTGGCAATTAAATTCAACATTTGGTTAATACTAATTGAAACAAGCTGGGCGTGGTGGCACACCCCTGTAATCCCAGCACTTGGGAAGCTGAGGCAGGGGGATCCTTGCAAGTTGGAGAATAGCCTGGGCTACAAAGTGAGCTCAAGGCCAGCCTGAACTGGATAGTGAGACCCCCTCTCAAAAAGACAAAAAAAAAAAAAAAACTAATTGAAATCATTGTGAATCTTCATCTTTCATCTTTTACATTAGCTATCTTTTTCCTGCTTTGCGTCAGTCATACACTATATATATATATATATATATATATATATATATATCTACTTTATATGCATTCATAGCAGCAATTGCAAATATTAGGTACCTATAATAGCTTTGGTTCTTTACATACATTATTGTCCATCTAGAAACAGTCCTCTAAAATCTATATTATTGTCTCCATTTTAAATTTGAAGAATAGAATGTTTTCATAACTGTATTTTAAAGAATAGAAAACTGAAACTAACTTTGGCAAATACCAAGACCTATTCTTTTCCTGTTTATACCACAAAACTATTTGTTTCTTTTTGTTTTCAACTGCATAAGCCAAATGCCATCAAAGACAGCTTCATTATGGTATAAGAATACCAGTGACAATCAGCAAAAGTATTTGATGTTTCCATGCCATAAAAGAAGCTGGATTAATTAATCTACCACAGAAACAAGAGGCTCTGTTAATGTGAGCAAATATCTCAATATATCTGCAACAAATGAACAAAAAGAGTGAACAAAAGCTGAAAATAATGGACCTTAAAATATTCACATCAAGAGCAAAACATAAGAAAGCAAAGAAAGTTGGGTGAGACCTCCAGGAAAAATCAAAGTGACATACCTTGCTCCACTGGGATCCACATTACAAAAGTAAGTGCTCAAATTATTCTTCCCACATATCCTAACCCACAATTATAGTATCACTTTCTGACATTGAAAACAACACAGTGTAAAATCCTCAGGATGATTTTAATTAAAGGAAACATGAATGGAATTTGTAAGAGGGCAAGTGAAACTCAGTTGTCTGACTGTTAAGAAGATTCCACATACTTGCTGCACTTGGGTTCGTATTATTTGGGATGAAAACACTTTTGATTTACACCCAGTCAGCTTATTTTATATGTTGGAACATCCTGAACTTCAGATGAACCCAGACCCACAGCGCATAATGTTTTAAGGTTATGTTAAATGATGTAGATACATAGATGATATCAACAAATGCATCAGAAACTGCTGGTGAATTCTAAATGAATGCTAAACAATTGGAAGTAGCTAATCTCTATTAAGGGTCCACTGGGAAAAGCACAACTATCCTGCTTTCATACACCTGAATCACACCACACTGATCATGTTTTCAGATCACCAGCTTTCTCTGATCTTCATTAACCATCATATTTAGCCAAGTTCTCATTTCTTTTAAAAACATGATCCCTCTTTTACTGTTTGGCAAAGTGCTGATACTGATTCACTGATAACAGGATATACGTTTGGCATTATTGATTTAGTACTGTGGGGAAAGTTGGAATGGAAATGGAGGAAGTAGTTTGCTTCCTTCTATTTATTCTCTAAACTGGCCCTGCTTTGGTTAGACATATGGCAACGAACAGGCATGCAGCCTCCACGCACACAAAACATCTACTTGTGGAAGTCCTTAGGGATGCAACATGGAACTTGGGCTGCGTTCACACCATACTTTAGCCCAGGAGTTCTCCAATTTTGGTGTGGGTTAGAATCACAGGTGAACCGGTTATTAAAAATTAAAGTACTTGGATTCTACCTTAATTCCACCAAATGTAAGCCTCTGGAGGTGAGTACCTGGCATTCACCTCTTCTTAGGCTTTGCTGTTAATTCAGAATCACATCACAACTGCAGGACCACTGCTCTGGCCATCAGGATTCCCTTCTCGGCCAGGACTCTGACTATTTGCTGCATGGTAGATGGTACTCGTGATGGAGACTGCCCTGGTAGCCCAGGTCCTGGCTGCTGCTGCCTGACTCACTGACTCTTTCTTTGTAGAAAACTTTGTCAATCTTCCACTTGGAAACAAAACAAAACCAAAAGAAAAGCCAATATACTCTTATAATCATGAAAAGTAGAGAGATCTGGAAAATATAGAAAAGAAAACAAATCAGATATAATCACACCATTCCAAGATAGCTGTTTTTAATACTGTAGTAAATTATTTTTACTATATATTTAAACAGATACAGCAGTCCTTTTATGCTGTCTTATATCCATTAAAATAACAGTATTTATTGAATTCTATGGGTCTAAGCTAATTATTTTATGTTCATTTTCTCATTTGATCTTCACATTATAACATCCCTATAATGAATGCACAATTATTCCTCATTTTATACATTAAGAAAATGAATTTAAAGAAGTTGTAATAGAGTGACCAAGTGCTGGTTTGAGTCCAAGAATATGTCTTTTTTTCTCATTCTACCTTTCAAAATATGCATATTTCTATGACAATGAGATTATGTTATGATGGCAATAGTGAGATTGTGTCAAAATGGTACATTCTCCTCCAGTTTAAGATCCTACCATTTGCTTACTTAATGCTCCTAATCCAACAATGGATTATAAATTCCTGTAGTATTGCAATGAACATGTGAATTTAACTTTATCTGTGTTTTGAATTACTTCATTAGGAGAAATTCCTAGAAAATTAATCAATATGTCAAAGATTATGAATATTTTAAAATGTATTTCTTGATTGATATCATGGAATTAATTTTAACAAAAGATTATGGAAATTTCTTCATATTTTAAAAATCTACCCTGACCAACTGTTGAGTCAGTCATTTTTAATTTTGCCTCATTTAAAATTACTCCTATGTGAGAACTTATTTGTACATTTATCTTCGATAATATTTCATTTTATTTCTTTAAATCAAACTCCTGAAGGTGGAATTGTGGGACCAATGGGTACATGCTTTTGAAAAACTGCTACTACTTAATAGTATTTCTAAACTGTCTGCTAGAAAGGTCACATCTATACTTCCACCAGCAGAAAGCGTGAGTGACCATATCTTCACACCTTGTCAATAGAAAATATCTTGTTTTCACCTGAATTTTTGAAAAACTAATGACATAGAGCAACTTTTTATTATTATTGACTCTTTGGATTTATTGTATTCATCTTTTTCTTTCTTAAAAATTTTATATTCATGGTTTTTACATTAACTTAAAATTTTTTTGATTACAAGTCTTTTCTTATCAATTATTAATTTGAAAAATATAGTAAGATTATAAACTGTCAGATAAATTGTAAAATATCTCTGATTTATCACTTGTGTATTTCTTATGAACATTTTTCATGTATTAGATTCTTTTTATTTTAAAAAAAGCAAAACAAAAAAGGATAGAAATGATACAGAATTTCAAAAAAATAGGAAATGAATGCTAATATATCGCACATTGCTATCTTAGAAATAGTTGCTCAGGTTATAAGATTTAGGCATGAATAAAAGAAAATGATCAAACAATCAAACAATGAAAGCATAAATTGTTATTTTGGATGAACTAACAGAGATTAGAAGTATCGTTGTCTATCTTGTGTATATATATATATATATATATATATATATATATATATATAATCTTTTCCCTGCTTCCTTCTCACCTTTTCCCTATCCCAGTTGTTCTTTTGAGCACTGTTACCGTTTGTATATAGATGGCCCCCCAAGCCTCATGTAGTCATGGAAGCGGCTGAATCTAGCATTTGTGGTTGACTCATTGTCTAGCACTGGGATTGGCGGTGTGAGTTCTGCACCCCGCCCAGGGGTGGAGCCAACATGCAATGTGAGGTCGGAATGGGGGCGTGTTTTTCTCTTGGCGCGGTTCGCTCTTTCCGCTTGCAGCCACCATGAATGGCTGCCCCCTTTTGCTCTGGCTGCTGCCTTGAAGTGTTGCCTCAGTGCCATGCCACCCTGCCTTGGAGCCAGCTGATTATAGACTGAAATCTCCAGAACTGTAAGCTAAATAAACGTTTTCTTCCCTAATTTTGGGTGTCAGGTGTTTGTTCTCAGCAATGAAGAAAAGTAACCAAGACAAGCACTTTCCCTTTCATTATCACAATATCTATTGTACATTTTGGATCTTATTACTCTTTCAGGTTTTCTTTTTTACACTAGGGAGACAATACAATATTTTCATGTATCAGATTTAAAATGTTAATGTGGTCGTATCTGTAACTATTTGCTCTCTGGCTTCTACCTTTAGTTTTAGACAGAATTTAGAAAATATATTCTCATTCTGCTACACATAAATATTCAGATATATTTTCTTTTAAGATTATATTTGGCATCATTTAATCTAATTCATTTGGAGCATGTTTTAGAGTAGAACACAACATGAAAATTCTACTATATTTCAACTGTATTTCATGTAGTTAATTAAGTGAATAATTCATTTTTTTCTGTGAAATGATATCTCTATACATAAATGAAAAAGACACATGCTAAGATAAATATATTCATTGTATATGTATATGAGCACATTATATATATGCATATATAATGTACATATATATGTACAGATATGTATCCTTATACATACAGGCTAATATATGTAAATATACACACATACATCTGAAATACTTTAAAATATGTTTACAGATGTAATCAATAATCAAGCTAATTCATTAATTAATCCATCTGGTCTTTCACTGATTTAGTCAATCAATATTCATGAGCAGGTTATACATGCAAATATACAATTTTTTTTCCTCAATTTTATTACTATTTTATCTATAGGGAAGAAGATCTACCATTTAATGAAAAATTCTGTTTTTCTGATCTCTATAACATGGATGGGCTTTCCTGTTCATTAAACACTTAATGGACTAGAAGTTTTTGTTTAATTTTAGAGGCTTTTGATAAAGAAGATAGACTATTGTATGTAAGGATTATACCTTCTCAATGCCTAGCAAATCTGTCCTGAAACACACAATACACTTTTTAAGGAAACTTACCCTCTCAAAAATGAGGTGTGTATTATTTACACTGCTTTTGTAAATGTGGCAGATTCAAGGAGAGTAAATAACTTACCCACAGTTGCACAGCTAGTTAGTTGCTGTGGTAGGATCAGGGTACAGGTCTTTTAGATGTCACCTTGTGGGACTTTTTGTGACTGTACTCTTTTTCTTGCAGCATTTCATTTCATTCTTCTAGTTGGGTTCCTGTGCTAAAAATCTTGACAGGAAGGTAGGGTCTTGAAAACATTTAAACCATGAGTGAGTGTGCTGTCAAGTTGCAGGGAAACTCAGTGGATTGTGAAATATTTCTGCTTTGCATTCAATATGTATATATATTTAAGGATGTGTCTGGTTGACTAAGTTATTAGTGGTAATGAAAATTAAATATATAAACTGAAAATTCAAACATGTATGTTAAAAAGATAATGCTTGTTGAAATACAGAAATGTAAGGGAATTTTTAATCAAAGATTTAGGTCAAGATTTTTTTTTAGGGAAAGCATGTGAAATTACAATAGTTTCAGCAGAAAAGATGATTTCATATGAAAATATTATTTGTTTTACTGCTAAAATTAATGCATAAAAATCAACTACTATAAAAAATCAATTGACTGTAAATCTCTTGATTGATGACATTAAAATACGCATGTTAAGGACTCTATATATAGTGACTTTGTGAGGAACAATCAATGAAACCTTTCTGAGGACTTACTCTTTGTCAGGCTGTATATAGTATTCATCATATGAGAATGATCAGGACACATGAACAGTGCCTTGAGGAATTTACGATCTCTTGGTAAGGAAGGTAAGAAGTGACTAGAAGTACAGTAGGTGCAATAAAGAAGAGCACCTGGGTCAAGGTTGAGGAAAGATCGTTCTAAGATGTTGACACTGATTGAAAAGATGAGAACAAAGAAGTTAGGAGTGGAGAGGATATGGAAAACAACATTCAAGTCAGGAAATTTACAAAGGAGAGGTTTTATGGGTTAAACATTAGCCAAATTTTATGGAGTTTTGAAATCTATTTTATCAAAGAAGCTGGAGGTAGATGGGTGGCAAAGAGACAGATTTACAAAATTTTGGTTGATAGTGAAGACTTTTTGCTGATAAGAAGTCAGGTAAAGTTACATCTTAAATGAAGTTGAGCAGATGTCTAACAGCACAAAGCTATTCAGTAAGAAACAAAATCTCGCATAAAAAGTGAAGAGATCAGCTTCTTCCATTGCAAAAGGACTTAAACCAGAAGGTTCAGAGCATGTAAGTTTTTAGACTTGATGGTGGAAAGCTGGAAGAATCACTATCTCTGATGGTTTGTGTTTCCTCACTCAGCTGGATTGACAGAAATGAAGAGAAAGAAGGGGAGTTGGAGAAATGTAAATATTTTGAAATAATCATTGAGGGTATTGGGAGAAGCTGACTAGAGAAGATTATAATGTACTAAAGTGAGGTCTCCTATGTGTCAATACACTTGTATTATTCAAAACTTATCTTGGGGCCAAGGAAATAGCTCAGTGGCACAGCGCCTCCCTGGCAAATCGTAGGTCATGAGTTCAATCACCAGTACCAAAAGAAAAACAACCAAAAAAAAAAAACCTTTATTTTGACCTTTGCCCATGAAATCATTTGTGAAATTAAGGAGAAGAGAAAAATGACAAAGAACGTCATTCATCCTTGACTCAAGCAATATGTTAATCAACAACTAATCCAATAAGATTGAATTTTTATCATCCAATAAAAAAAGAATAAATTAAGCCTTCTCAGAATATAAACATTTCCTTACTTCCATTTACCACCAAATTTCATAATTAATATTTTGTATTTGCTTTCTATTAATCAATCTCGATTTTCTCCTCAGTACCTTGCAAGAGAAATTAAAGTCTTCAAGGATAAAGATGCCTCAGTTGGAAGTTCTTTGGCTTCATTCTATACCATCTTTTCCATTAATATAGCAACCTTGAAATGCTTTCATTCATACTTGAGACGCACTTATCATATCCATTGAATTCTTTTCTTGTTCTATCATAAATGTTGATATTTCTCATTGTGATTTTGGACTTTTTACCCTTCTTTCTGTAATTTCACGATATTTACATTATGTACTTCTTAGCTTCAGTTTGTACTCCAACGTAGATGCCTATCAAATGTACAGCTCCAGAATGAACTTTTCTACTGTACCATCGGTGTTCATTTTCAGTGGATCAGCTGGACATCTTGGCCTGAACATGCCCACTGAAAATACCAAACCCTATCATTTCACTGTCTTTCTTAATTGGTGTCAATATGTTTCTAATCAATTAGATTCAAATTTAGGAAATCACTTTTTCTCTTCCTTTTCCCTCATGGACGCATTCATTTTCCCACTCCGTTGATCTTATTTTATAACATTTATTCTGTAACCCACTTCAGGCTCTGAAAAACATTTGGTTCAGTAATTGTGACTTTTATTCCTTCTTTCAGACTTTGTTCACTTTGTCCTTTATGTTATTTTCAGGATAATCTTCCTAAATTACGTGCATGAATATGTTACTCCCATGCTCCAATTTTTCCTGTGTGTGATATAGCTGTCATTTGTGAGACTTTTCATGAGTGCTAGTCAATTTTCAAAGCTTATCTTATCTCATATCATTTATCCACCATCTTGTGGTTATGGCTTAACAGACTATTGCCCCCATTTTACAAAGGCGAGTGCTATAAGTCTTAATGCTCAATGAAAAAGCAAGGACTCAAACAAAGCATCTAGTTAACAGTAACCTGAATGTACCTCTGCTCCTAACCACTACCTTCCTATCTGGACAAAAAAGCTGAAGTTCCTTTGATTTACATTCATGGTTATCAAGCTGTATTGTTAAGTATACAACTTCTACTTGTTGCCCTACTATTACTTTTCCAAATTTAAATGAATTTTATTGCATTTCCGGGAAGGATGACAAGCAATACAAAGTCTCTGAAGTGCTAATTCTTCAAAGAATAAGGTAGTTAAGCAGGGCATTATGTAATTTTGTATTTCTGGTGCTACTCCTAATTAGCAAAACAGGGATGAGGTGGTTAGGTTTTAGGTAAAAATTTCTTATTAGTGTATTATTTCTATTGCTTTTCTATTGCTTTTCTTATTGAGGATAGAAAATATTTTATTTATCTATTTATTTTTGGTACCAGGAATCAAACTCACGACCTCATGCTTGCCAGGCAGGCGCTGCGCTGCTGAGCTATATTTCTGGCAAGAGTAGAAAATATTTTAAATGATGATAAATAATTTATTATACTTTATATAAGCATATATATCCATATACTCTGTAGAATTTGTTGGACTTTAGTCTCCATAACTAGGACAGTACAGTACATTGTTCTGGCTACAAATACATATGTTTATGTTTCCTTTGTATCAGTATGTACTCCATGTGTGCAAGACAAAGGAATCTTAAAAATGCCTCAGAAAACCAAATGCAGCTGTAAATAGCTATACAACTTCGCACATGATTTTAAAAATTCTTATAAACATAAAAGCGTCCTTGTACTGTATGTGATAGATACAGTGTTTAGTTTTATTTTACTGTCCCAAATCTTTGTTGGCCTGAAAAGAGTAATACTATATTTCATAAATTTGATGAATTTTACATTTTTCTTGACAAAATCTTTGGAACTGGCATAAAGAAGATTATAGATGTCATAATCACATCAATAATCAGAAATTAATATTAATTTGCAAACCAAGCCTTTGTATGCAAAGAAACCGATGACCAGAAAAGAAATGATAGCATATTTATAAAGGTACTTACTTCGTTGCAATATACACCTTAAGTACGTGACTTTAAAATTTATTTTCACCTGTTTATTATATGATCCTGTTTGCTTCTCTAAACGTGTAGCTACAACAAATATTCATACAATACCTCTGCATAATCTGTAGAAAATCAACTACAAATTAGAGAAAAACAATGAATGGGAAGCATGCAATCCTCAATAGTGTTCATTAATAGGTGTTTGTGACAAGATCCTGTCAGCTTCAGTTTACTGATGTTTCCTTGGAAAGCTCCTATTTCCAAAACAGAAGGCTTTGGCATCACTACAATAGCTCACCACTGATGGCAGAAGTGAACCTACTTGCTTGTTAGACATGCTACAGAGCATAGGGCTGTGACTGAGAAATACAAACGAGGTCCTCCAATTTAATCATTTCCTGAGCAGGAGAAAATCGCCACACCGAATTACACCTTCAGCCACTTCTACACCACTGAGTATTCATCATTTTCCCATGGCATCTGGATAATTAAGGAATTAACACTTAGGAGTGGCTCATAGATGAATTTAGATATGGAAACTAAAATATAAATAGCTCCCATGGCCTTATACACCTGCTTAAGGGAATTTTCAGCAAACACTTTCATAAATGACAAAGCCACGGCAGGTCTCTCACAGTCACTTTGCAGTCTTTTTTGATGTGTCCCCCACTGCCTTTTTTTTTCTTTTTTTTTTCTTTTTAGCAGAAAAGGCTGACATTTATTCTTTGTGGTTAATTCTCTTGCTAATTCCACTGGGCGAGGGCGAAGAGCACCGCACATCCAGATGAAAAAGAGAACAAAGGCAAAAACAACAAATGAAGCATCTTTTCTTATTTGGGAACTTTGAAGTGTAGTGCTAGGGTTGTCTGCGATTGCAAGGATTATTTGTGGGCTATTGATTCTATGCAAAAGTCAAATTTCTAAAATAACCACAATTTCATGGTTGATCATAAAGCTCTAGTTGTTTTCAGCAATTTCTGACCTGTTTCCATGCTGCTTGTGTTTCCGCTGCCATTTTTAATAAGCTTGAGAGTTGGTGGATTAACACTGAATGTCAAACACCACCATTAGAATTGCCAATTGTATGCAGAAACACTATTTTAATATATTAAAATCTACCTTATTCTTACCATAAAATTCAGCGTTCATTTCTGTTGTATTTGATCATTCCTTCATGTACTTTTTAGCTTGCAATAGATCTTG
>RJWT010019404.1:0-10076 GCA_004365215.1 Cuniculus paca
TTCCCGAAACGTGTTTTTTAGATAAGGCAAAGGACGGGCAGCTACTGAATGGTGACCGAACCATGCAAGAACAACAAACGGGAGGGGACAGGTGTGCAGTAAACATCCCTGCTGACGCGGGCTGAAAGGGGAGGAGAAAATTATCACAGAAGGTAATGGGTGAGAGACATTTCAACTGAGAATTTTTTAAAATTAATACAAGAAATGAGCTCTTACTGTCTTCCAACCACCTTTATAGAAGGCAGCATAATCCAAAGGTAATATTCTTTCCATAATTTTTAGGGCAATGCACAAGCGGTCTGCTTCTGCCCTCTCTTGTTGCACACAAGAGGAAACAGACAAGACCACCTAAACGTCTTCCTCTAAAGCTCTGGATTATACAAGTGATCAACGAATAACATTTATGTCACACCTAAGCATAAATAGCTACGAAGATTACTGTTCACTTTCCTCTTCCATGATCTCGACTCTGCGGGGCCCATACAGTAGAACATAGGCGATATGCCAGTCTCCGCCACCGGAAAGCCGCAAGATGTCCTCTGGGGTCACGATGCTGACCTTATCGTCATCAAACTTGATCCACTCATCTAAGTAGCAGAAAGAAAAAGTGTTACACCCAACTCAGCGCCACTGCAACTCCACACCCAGTGAAGCAAGCCCGACAGGACACCACCTGCCCAGCAGCAGCGCCCCAAGGACGGCCCAGCAACCACACCAGCTCCAGACGGCCCACGCCTCCCGCCAGCGCACTAGGGCCTGATACCCCAGCCGCTGAGCGCATGCGCTAAGGAAAAGGCTGCGGGCAGAAATAAGAGAGCCCCACTCGGGTCCATTAACAACAGAGACTTCCAAAACTGTAAATCAGTGTCCTCTCTCCCCAGTTTTGTTTTGGAAAATGTCACTTAAATGTCATTTATGAATAATGAGTTTATTACTATTAATAATTTTTTTTTTTGAGACAAGGTTTCACTATGCAGTTCAGGCTGGCCTTCAACTCTGATTCTCCTGCCCCAGCATCCCAGGTACTGGGATTACAGGAGTGTGCTACTGTGCCTGGCCTATTACTATTAATTTTAAATGAATTCAGCTGGGTGTTGTGGCCCATGCCTGTAATCCCAGCACTATGGGAGGCTGAGACAGGAAGATCACAAGTTCAAAGTCACCTTGGGCTACAGAGCGATTTCATGGCAAGCCTGGAACAAGATTCTGTATCCAAATGGGGGGTTTCCTCGGCTTTATTTGCTAATATTGCAAGTATTTAGAGATATATACCTCATTAAAGCTACAGGGTCTTTACAATCAAGAATGTATGGCCATTCATGGAGGCTGATGCCCGTAATCTCAGCACCTGGAAGGCTGAGGCAGGAGGACTACCAAAAGTTTGAGGCCATCCCAGGCTACACAGTGAGTTCAAGGCCAGCCTGGAATACATAGGAGACCCTGTCTCAAAAACAAAACAAAAACATCTCAGAGCTATAAAATTTTTAACAAAACAGTATTTAAGAGTCAATAAAACAACAGATGTTTACCTTGTTTCCTTTTTACCCATGATACATAATGACCCGAAGAACTAGACCTTCCCTGGTGAGTCAGCACTGCTTGTAGGTCATAGTATCCACAGTTATTGGAGCCGATATCTAAAGAGACGTGCACCATTAATACCAGGCAATGAACACAGGTGCTTTCTCACGCAAGGTGACAAGGATAACGCACATCTCCATGACAGAAGTAGTACTTTATTCAAATCCGGAAAGATGTTACTGTTCAGATTACAACCATGAATGATGTTTATGTCACAAACAGCTCTACACTCAAAAGAGTGATTTTACTGTATGTCATATTAAGGCAAGTTATTCTCAGGAAAACTTCTCGACAAACAGACAAAGTAACAAAATTAGTAATTTTACTTTTTTTTTTTTTTTTGGTGGGTACTGGGAATCGAACTTATGACCTCATGCTTACCAGGCAGGAGCTGGACTGCTGAGCTATATCTCTGGCCCGAGTAATTTTACTTTAAAACACATCAAAAATAATAATAATCCATACCCACAAAATAACAAATGAAAATTTCACTTACCATCGGCAAATGAAAAAGGTTCATATTTAACTTCTTTCTGGGGACTACTCTTCTTGTCACTCTGAGGGGAAAAAATATTTAATTTTAAATCATGATATTGGGAATAACTGTTCAATTTCACAAATGCAGTGCAAGCACTGATGCACAATAATGACCTATCACGGGCAGGAGTTAACAACGGTTAATATGCAACTGGGAAGCCAGAGGTCCTGCTCTAACAGTGCACGACCTTCAAAGGGAACGGGAACAGCAACAGCTGCATGCAGGAGAGGACCAAGGTTAAGCCACTAAAGCTAGAGCCTAACAGGGAATCTAGCAGTGCAGTTACAGCAGTGCTCTATGGTAGGAAAAAACCCCTCCCTATCCTGTAATTTTACCAGTGTACTATTGAACCATGCTAAGGGGTGAGGGAGTGCCTCAGTTAAAGAAGCTAAGTCAAATAACTGCGATTTATATGAACTGCTAAGCCATGGCATTTTTTTTTTGAGGGTTTCACTATATAGCCCCGGCTGGCCTCAAACTCACAGTGATCCTCCTGCCTCAGCCTCCTGAGTGCTGGGACTATGGGTGTGTACCACCATACGAGCTCCATCTGCTACAGTCCATATGACTGAAGCATTTATTTAGCAAAGATAAACATGTAGCTAAAGAGCTGTGACTTACTACATAGACAAAGACCTTTAGAAGGAATGCACTACCCTCAACTCATTTCAGTGTATAATATGAAAAAATAGACAGCGTCTCCAGACATGAGGCACAGCTTCTTGAAAACTCTCACAGGAATGGAGACAAGGCCAGCAGCTTAAAGACGGCTGTGGTGGTGGGAAGCCAAGGGCCCCTCTAAGTAAACGCAAGCAGGGCAACTATTTCTTCTTTATATAGATAATGTAATACCTAGAGTAACCACTAAAAAAGCTATACAAAATAATACATTATAAATAAATCACAACATAAATCTAAAAAAAGTTCAAGTAACCCAAAAAGACAAAAACAAAAAAAACCCCAGCAAAAAGTAAAACAGACTTAAATAGTAATATATCAATCCTAACATTAAATGTTAAGTGGTCTAAATATATCCACAGAATTTAAATGTAACGATTTAAACCAAGTGTGTTCTCACCACAACGGCACCAAACTAGAATTGGAAAGGTCACAGGAAAATCACTCAGATATTTCTAAATAACACACAGTCTAAATAGAGTTGCACGGTGGAAGAGGAGGTCTCAAGAAGTTTTAAAAATATGAGAAACGGAGTTCACTGAAAATACACTGAAATTTGTGGGACCGCTGTAAACGAGAAGTTTAGAGTAATCATGGACACATCAGATGAGGGGGAAAGTCTGGAATCAATAATCTAAGTTCCCATCACAAGAATATGCAAAAGCAGCTGAGGGTGCGGCTCACTTGTCCAGGGGCATAGAAAGCCCTAGGTTGCATCCCCAGCACCACCGAAACATAAAATAAAAGGTAAAGCAGAAAAAGAACAAAATAAGCCAAGTATGCGGAACAAAATACAAGCCAAAAACAGTAAAATTAAGAAAACAGAGAAAAATCGACAGAATAGTGCCAGTTTCTTGAAAAGATTAATAAAATTCGCAATCTCAAGCAAGAGGAAATTAAAAAGATACAAATTACAACTATTAGGAATCAAAAGAGTTAAATCACTATACACACTAGGGCAGCAGACGGACAATGAAACACTAGGAACAATTCTACAAATAATAAATTCAATTCTACAAAAACAAGAACTACCAATATCCAATATGAAATAAATCTAGTTTCAAATAAATCATTTGAATAACCCAGTTAACTACAAAAATCAAATTTGTAATTCTAAGTCTTTTTTTTTTTTTTTTGGCGGCACTGGGGATTGAACTCACGACCTTGCACTTGCCAGGCAGGCGCTTAGACTGCTGAGCCAGATCCCCAGCCCTGGTGTTTTTGAGACAGGGTCTCACTATGCCGTTCAGGCTGGCCTTGAGCTCACTTTGTAGCCCAGGCTGGTCTCGAACTCACAACGATCCACCTGTCTCTGCCTCCCGAGTGCTGGGATTACAGGCGTGAGCCACCGCGCCCAGCCTGTAATTCTAAGTCTTAAAAAAGAAATCTCCACACATTTATTTCAACAATTATGCCAAATCAACATACACCAATTCTACACAACCTGTTTCAAAACATAAAGGGGGGAAAACAGCTAATAAATGAATTCAACAAAGTTCAGTATAGATTAACAAACAAAAATTAGCCATATTTCTACACATCAGGAAATTAAAGTGATGCCATTACAAAAATATCAAAAAGAATAAAATAGGAACAAATGTTACCAAAGTATAAGACTGTAAAGTGAAACCTACAAAACAATGTTGAAAAAAACGAAAAACCTAAACAAAAACACATCAATCTCAAGCTTAGGGATGATAATACTATCAAGCCGGCAACACTCTCAAACTGATCCAGACTCGATTCCCGCCCGAATTCCACATTCCACGTTTTCTTTTTCATACAAAATGAGCAAAGTAACTGATCTTAAAGACATGCAGAAATACGAAGGACTCAAACAATAGCTACACCAATCTTCAAACAGAACAACAACGCTGGGGCGCCTAATTCCAATTCTTCTTAGAAAACTACTGAATCCAACACCAAAACTGACACACAGACCGATGGAATAAAACTGAGAGTCCAGAAACACACTCGTACATCTACAGTCAACCGGTTCTCTACGAATGTGCCAAGACTGTCAGTGGCCAAAGACTAGTCAGCTAACCCATGTTAACTGAATACTCACATATAAAAGAATACAGTAATACCTCAGTTCACGAACCCTTCTGTTTGCAAACAAAAGCATCCCGCAGAATTTTGCTTTCATTTGCAAGCTCTACCTTGAGTGACGAACACAACCACTGCCGTCCTCCCCAAACACAAATATAACCACTGTCCCCAAATCGTAAAACAAATTCAGTTCACATCATAGAAAAAGTTAACCCAGAATAAGAATTAAAATTGCAAAACTCTTAAGAGAAAACCTAAGTAGAAATCCTCATGGCCTTGGACTGGGAAATGGTTTTTATTTTTTGGTTCAAACTGGCCTTGAACTCACTATGTAGCCCAGGCTGGCTTCAAACTTGTAGCGACCCTCCTGGCTCAGCCCCATGATCCAGTACTGGGATTACAGGTAGGTGCCCCACCTGGTTTAGGAAACAGTTTTTAAACATGACACCAAAGGTGCAAATGACTAAAGAAAAAATAGATTCGATTTCATCAAAACGTAAAATCTTTTCCCTGTAAAAGACTGATAAAAGGATGAAAACAAGCTACTGACTAGAAAAACATACTTGCAACCCACAAGTCAAAGAACCAGCATTTAGGATAGAACTCAAAACTCAAAGGAATAAAAATTGAAATAGCGCACTTAAAAAACCAGCTACAGAGACATTTCAGCAAAGATGGATGGCAAATAAACACACGAAGACTTGGTCAGCATCATTCGCTACTGGGGAGATGCACAGGATAGTCAGAGGCACTGCCACATCCCCACCCACCCCCTGGTCACCCAAAGGCGGCGAGAATACGGAGAAAGCCAGCAGCACCGGCTGCGACCAGAACGTGAACAGCAGCAAAGCGTTCGGCAGTTCTCAAACACCAAGCAAGCAGGTGCCAAGCAGCCACTCAGCTGCATCCCGGGCACTTATCCCAGGGAAATAAAACCTCCTTACACCAAACTCTGCACTCGCTTTTCATCCCAGCTTTATTCTTTACAGACAAAACCTAAAACAAACCAGATGTCCCTCTATAGGTGAAGGATGAAGCAAACTCTGTTCACGACAGGAAACACTAGGTGGTGATGAGAAGGAACTATCGCTTCACACACAGCAACCTGGATGCTAACTCGGAATAGGCAATCCCGAAAGGTTACCTCCAAAAATGGAAGAGCTGCGATTTCACCACAGACTTTCTTGAAAAGACAATTACAGAAATGGAGAAGCAGGTTAGGAGCTGCTGGAATGAAGGAGCAGACAGCGGAAGGAAAATGAATCCGTGACTACAAAGGGCAGTGCGAAGGGACTGCAGTGGTGATGCAAATGTGTTGCATCAACGTCAATTATGCGGACGCGTGACACCATGTTGGAGGCAAGCAAGATGTTAGCACTGCCGGAAACTGGGTAAAAAGGGGCTCCAGAGCTCTGTATTATTGCTGGTAACTGCATGTGTTCATCAATTATCTCAAATTATCTCAAAGTTTATTTTTTGGGGGGGTTAACTGGGAATCAAACTCAAGACCTTGTGCTTATCCAGCAGGCGCTGTGCCACTGAGTTATAGCCCTGGCCCTCAAAGTTTAATTTTTTTAAAAGTATTTCTAGCTTCAAACAGTGGCACACATCTCCAGTCCCAGCTACTCAGAAGGCTGAGGCAGGAGGACCACAAATTCAAGGCCAGTCTGGCAAACATAGTGCTTTGAACACACACACGAATGATAATCTGCAGATTTAAATTTTAAAATTTGATTACCAGGAAATATTTCGTTCTGAAGAAAAAAAAATTCAACATGTAATTCAGCTCTGCCTTAACTGGACCTAAAATAATACAAGTTATAAACTATAAAGTTGCTACAGTTATGATTTTAGCATTCCCAGGCATACCTACTATGGCACCCATGAAAGACGTCACATGTCACAGTGGACATTAGTGAACCAATAGCTACTCTGCAGCAGTGATGCCACCTAAAACTGGGGTAATTCCATGCCGCATAAGGGAAACACTCAGCTGGGGATTTAGCTCAGCGGCACAGCCCCTGCCTGGCCAGTGTGAGGTCTTAAGTTCAATTCCTGGTACCAAAATAAATAAATAAATAACATGAACAAGCCCTGAAAATAACAGGAATTTATGCAAAGTGCTTTCAGGAGATAAATGTAAAAGAAATAAAAATTACAGGGGGAGAGAAAACACTAAGCTGTTTACATGATAAAGGTTACCACAGGTAAGGTTTTCTCTTATGCTACGGTTAAGTTTCACAGCAGAAACTTCAAAGCCTTACTCCCCTGCGCACACAGGATGTGTGCATCTCCTAACCGAAAGAAGCTCCTCCAGTTTTACTAAAATGCAAAACAACTGCTGTGCACTGATTAAAACAGTAATGCTAGAAAGTCATCGACAAGAACCTACTGTATTTGGCTGCTGATTCACTTTTTTATCTTCTATATCCTTGAATTTTGATCGGAAAGAGACCATTTTCTCTTGAAGTTCAGGTGTACAAAGTTCATACACATCCAACATAAGGGGAAATTTAACATCCTACAAATACAACAAAAACAGAAAAAATGTGAAGACTTACAGATCTTTATTTAAGGACACAACTTTCAAAACCAAGCTTTCATAATCCAAATAAAGTTGCAAAGTCTATGAAATCATGTGGAGGACCATGGCACAGCTGAAAACCTCTTATTCTCAAGAATAAGCTGCTTCTAACTTTTTTTTGCTGAACTGAGTATTGAATGCAAGGCCTTCAACTGAGCCCCATCTCCAGGGTTTAATCATTCAGACAGGATCTCACTAAGTCACTCAATTACCCACATGGGGCTCAAAGTTGTGATCCTCCTGCTCCAAGTGAACCATTACCAGGTACGTACCACCATGCTCCTCCGCCAGTTCCAACTCTTTCAAGGTCACAACTCTTCAAATATTTTTCCATTAAGTACTTTAGCCTATAGAACTGACCACAGAAAAGGAACCAAAATTTATGTAACAAGAGCATCAATTCAGAAACATTAGGCCAGTTCCCATGAAAATAATGGATCCTCATAAGTGGAAATAACTTGGAACTTTCTTATCTGAAACATAATTTTACAGAGATCAATACTGATACAGTTCAGTAACTGCCAGTAAGACACACTTAGAGCCTGGTACAGTGGTCCATTCCTGCAATCCTACTACTCCGGAGGCTGAAGCAGAAGGCTCACCAAGCTCGAGTTCACCCTGGGCAACTTAGTGAGACCTGTCTCAAAATACAAAATAAAGAGCTGGAGATGTCACAAAACACTCTAGGGTTCAATGCCCAGACAAGGTATTTGAAGTAGTAGATATTTAAACTACATTGACTTTCTCGTGTAACACTAAGTCTATATTAAAAATGCTATTCCAAGGATCAGAAATTCTGCAGCGGCGCAGCGGACCTACAGCTCAGCACAAACAGTTAAGTCAGACGGCTGCCCCTGAAGCAAGGGACAACCATTTAAATGGCCTTTGAGCACTGCGGACTTAACTTTCTGTTCCCCTGGAGGGAAGGAACCATCTACAACACAGCCTCTCCTCTGAACCTACTATGGAATCAGCTCCTGCGAAGTGAAGGATGTGGCCGAATGCGGAATTTGTGGAAGTGCAGGGTCCTCCAGAATTACCTGTGAATCTTCTGACAAATACATGTCCCTAGGCCTCACCCAAGAAACTTATCAGATGCTTGGGGCTAGAAGGAGAAGCCAGGAGTATGTATAATTAGAATCAGGCCAATAAGTAATTCCAATACATATTCTTGGCTTAGAACTACAGTACTTAAGGTCAATAGAGCCCCTATTTCACAGATAGGGTAACTACCATGGAATAAAAGAACCTATTACAAGTTAGTTCCTGCTTCCACGTAGTTGTATTTTATATATAAACTAAAGCTCATTACTAACCTTAAGAACTTTGGCATTGACTGATTCCTTCTCTTTATAAAAAAATCGAACCATCTGAATAGTTAAGTACGCAGGTAACCGGCTGATCTTGGACTAAGGAGAGAAAATGGGAAGAAATTCTTTACATCCAACTACCACGAAGTTTTTAATTCCATGATGGTTAAAAAAATATAAAAGATGGAGTACAAGTTAATTAACCAGAAGCCTTTCAATGAAATGGTATGCAATTTCAAAATGAAATGTACAACTTACAGATTTGATGTACAAAGCATTTCTTTGCAATGTTGGAGACTGTTTGGTGATTTCTTCCTGAAGTCGCTAAAAAAGTACATTACAGACAACCAAATATTAATGGTAAGATTTCTTCTGTGCAACACTGAATCACTTTTTTTTTTTTTTTTTGCAGCACCGGGGATTGAACTCAGGACCTCACGCTTGCCAGGCAGGTGCTTAGGCCGCTGAGCTAAATCCCTGGCCAGAATCACAATCTAATTCTTTTTAACAAAGTAGCACTACTTACTAGACAACATATGATATATTCATGAATTTATACCGTAGAGAAATAATCCAAATGAAGCCAGTACAAAAGGTTTTGAGATAATGTTCGAATCTTATAAGGGATCAAATAATTTATACTGTTGTGAACTCCTGAGTATAAAAAATGTTTTCATGTTTTTAGCTATGACCCAAATGTTACTCAGACTCGGAGTACTTGTACTATATTTCAGATAACATGACAAAGCCCCTGTCATTCCATGATGGACTATCCGCATATACAAAGAAAATGCAGAAAACTCTTGTTCTTTCCACTTCATGCACAAAAGGCTTCCAGCACCGATCAAGTATTTTTAAAATCCAAGAGGCCATCACACAACAGGACTGTGTTCACTACTGGAATGGAGCTCAGGAAGCCTCTAGCCACCGTGCCTGTCTTAGCCACCATGATCACCTTCCCACAGTGACTTCCCCTGCATCACAGTGTACGACATTTATCCCCTCCTGGCCTCATTTGTTAAAGGTGGTAATAAAAAAGCCAATGTCAGAAGTGCATGAGTTATGACACGTAGAAAACCTGGGAAACTATTTGGCATATATTTGATATTCAATAAAGATTAGCTACACGGTGGCGCATTCCTGTAATCCCAGCAATCCCAGCACTCAGAAGGCTGAGGCTGGAGGATCACCATGAGTTCAAGGTCAGCCTGTGCTACAAGAGCAAGCTCAAGGCCAGCCTGTACTACAGGGCAAGACCCTATCTCAGGGAAGAAGAAAAAGGAAAAAAAGAAGAAAAAGATTAGCTACTATTTCCAATGTTATACAATTTTTT
>RJWT010019405.1:0-18413 GCA_004365215.1 Cuniculus paca
TTATCTTTATAGCTGAGTAGCTTTCCATTGTATAGAAATGCCATATCTTTCCTTTCCATTCTGCAGTGGATGGGCAAGCTACCCCTACTGTTTTTTTCTGGTTCCCTGTCACATAGAGTAATGTTTTCTCTCCTTTGACTTTTAATCTATGAATTCCCTTGTGAGTTAAATGTGTTTGTTGGATAAAGCATATTGATGGATCTTGTCTCCTGATTCACTCTACCTTTGTTTCTTTTTATTGGTGAATTGAAGCCATCTACATTAATGGTTATGGCCCACATGCACTGGTTCATCTCTGCCATGCTATTTTCCGGCCTTGGCTGTGTACCTTTCCCCTCCACTTTATTGTCTGTCCCACTTGGTGATCCCCTTCTGCTGCTCTTCCTGGAAACAAGGTTTTTTTTATCTCTTTCTAAAATATCCTTCAGTATTCTTTGTATGGTTTCTTTGGCAGTCATGAATTCCTTCAGTTGTTCTTTGTCATGAAAGTATCTCGTTTCTCCATTAATTTTGAAAGATAGTTTTGCAGGGTACATCAATCTGGGTTGGAAGTTGTTTTCTTTCAGGACTTGAAATATTTCACTCCAAGCTCTTCTTGACTTGATGGTTTCTGTTGAGAAGTCTGTTGTGATTCTGATGGGTTTTCCTTTATAGGTGATCTGCTTCTTTTCTCAAAGAGCTTTTAATATTCTCTTCTTGTGTTGAATTTCTAGAATCTTGATTATTATATGTCTGGCTATAGATTTACTTTGGTTATGGCTAGCTGGAGTTCCATATGCCTCACTTATCTGAATAGCACATGGGAAGTTTTCTGCTAGTACTTCTATAAATAGAATTTTTGTCTTTTGTATTGACTCCTGCTTCTTCATTGATACCTATCACTCATAAATTACTTCACTTTGCATCATCTTGCAGTCATTGAATTGTTACTTCCTGGTTCCTCATTATTTTTAAGAGGTCTTTCCTTTCCTGATCACAAGCTACACACCTGACTTCAAGGTCTGAAAGTCTATCTTCAGTTTCTTTCCAGCAATTTTGCCAGCTTTCAATGGAGATTTTAATTTTCTGGATATCTCTTTGAATCCGTTTCATGCATTCAAAATCTCTCTTATATTGTTCATTCATGGTTTCCCTCATTTTCTTTCGCTCCTCTATTTTTTTAACTATGCCTTCTTTAGAGAAGCTTAGCAATTCTTTTATTGTTTTTCATTTCTTCTTTCACCAGAGATAGTATTGCTGTTCTAATTTCTTTTATAGCCTCATGGAGTTGTATCTTTACTTCAGTTGCCATCACTGCAGAAACTTCAGGTATGTGACTCCTGATCTCTTCCATGTTTTCATGTCCTGGACTTGCTCTGCTTGGGTTGGAGTCCAGGGACTGCTTTTTGTTTCTTCATCTTGATATTTTCCTGGGTTCTTCCAAACAAGCAGGTAGTGGGGTTCCGGGCACCTCCCACATTGGCTACAGTTTCTCTGGAATGTGACTGTTTGGTTTTCCTGGCCAGTGCTGGCTACAGGTATCCAATGGTGGCCACTGGGTGCTCTGGTGCAGGGCCTGCTTCTGTTTTTCCAAACCCTTACTGGTTCCCTGGGTCAGAAGCATCCCAAGGGCTGCTGGAATGCATATGAAGCAGGGCCTGCCTCTGCCTTCCCTCTGAGCTGGTTACTGGCAAGCCCCAGTAGATGTGATTTAAATGATTTTTCTTTATTTCTTTTTCAGAATTATCATTGTTAGTATATAGAAATACAACTGATTCTGTGAATTGCTTTTATATCCTGCAACTTTACTAAATTCAACTATCAGGGTTTTTTGTAGACTCTTAAGTCTTCTTTCATAAGAGACTATGTCATTTGTTAACAGAGGTAATTTTACTTTTTGTTTTCTGATTTGGATTCCTTTTATTTCTTTTTTCTTACCCAATTGCTCAGGTTAAAATTTCCAATATTGTGTTAAATAGAAGTGGCAGAAGTAGGCTTGTTCCTGATCCTACAGAAAAACCTTTCAGTTTTTCACTATTAAGGATGATATTAGCTTGTGGGATTTTCATGTATTGCCTTTGTCACGTATATAGAGTTTCCTTCTAGTTCTGGTTTGTTGTGTTTTTAAAGATAGCCTCTTTTGAGGTGGGTTTTTTTTTTATATATGTATATAGACTCAGAGAATAATCCAAGATTCAGTGTAATAAAAGCAATTCTATGTAGTATCAGAACAACATAGTTTAAGCATGCAGTTTTCTGCTTGTCTTTACACTGAGAGAAAAGCTAAACCATACCTAGACAAATGAATGAACTACATGTCCCCCTAATATTCTCCCCTGCAAACCATATCTAGACAAAGCTAAACCATATCTAGACAAATGAATGAACTACATGTCCCCCTAATATTCTCCCCTGCAAACCATTGTTCTCACTTCTGACAAGCTTAAGTCAATTATAAAATGCAACTTTCAAATAACTAAACAAATTGCCTGACAGTTATCAATTAAACATCAGACCCACTTTTCTTTCTCTCTCTGCACCACTTTGCCCTCCATCTGCCTGGATAAGGAGCCAGAAGTAATTGAGGCTGTGAGATTCTACCTATCCTGTCTCTTCCTAGATGCCAAACTGAAGATCTTCATCTCCTGGTGTGTGCTCTCCAGGCCCTGAGGCTATGTCAATCAAGCCTTACTTGATTTCAGGAGTAGGATCTGAAAGAAATGTGCTATCCCACATATTATGAATGATCCATTGTTTCCAGAAAACTTGTCATATGTTATAATTTCTTCTCAGAGTCCTTAGGGTTCACACTCTAGGCAACTTGCCTGGGTTTGGGTCTGTATCCTAGGTCCTTACCCTGAACCTAGTCTCTCTTAATAGGGTCCCAGTTTCCTGCCTACTCCTGCTATAAAAATAGGACTTGTACCTAAGATCTTGGTCAGTCCAGATAGGTCATCCTACAGCTGATAGGTAAAGTATAACCACACATATTGGGACCTCTGTGGATTGCTGCACAGGTCTCACAGATCCATGCTTACCAACTCCTGTATCCAGACTCCTGAACTGCCCACTGAGGACTATTTTGCTGGCTGTTGGATTCCTTGGTGTGAGACCTGTGTGTATTTGAAGTTGTCCCTTTCTCTTCTGAGGGTCCTCTTCTAGCATCTTCCTGTCTGATGCAAATGGCTAACAGTGTTCACCATCCTATGGAGAAGATGAAAGTTTTTAAACAACTATGTCAATTTATAGAGATAAAACATTTCACCTCACAAATATGGGCCTAGAGTATGAACTTACTTACACAGAGGTATTAAGGCAGCATAGAACAGAGAGGTTCTCAGAAATCTATTACACCCAGTCATTGAAATCTTCATGTTCTGTGTCAGTCAGGGTAAAGGATAGAACTGTCATGTCAATCTGTAATTTATAACATTGCTTCCTAAATTTCAATAGCATTGCCTATGCAGCTCAGAGTTTATTGGAAACATGGAGAAAATAACACTACAATTAAATGATAAACATTTTATATGCTATCACACAGCATTTTAGCTAGAGAATGTAGAACTCATGTATGGTAGAAGTATAAACATGTTAGAGCTACATTAGAATCTTATTTGTTTTTGCACCTCACCAATCTTTACTGATTAGCTCAGCAAAAACTTTCTGGAGGTTTGTTGGACTGAGAGTCTTTATTCAGCAGACACAGAAAGTAAGCTCAGATATATAAAAGGACACTTAACCTGGGAATAATTGAGATCCCATCATGTGGACCTTAAATTCTCTAAGAGAAAGACTCTTCCCTGACATGTGCTTTGGAGCACAAGAAACCCCCTCCAAACACATGGAAATGTGTATTCACACCAACATGAAGTGTTCTGGGAGAAAATTATAGCAGTCACGGGATTTTCACAGATATTTGTGGCCCGTTACAAGTTCCAAATAATATTTAAATAGCAGATAAAATAGCATGTGAATTGAGTTTCACTTTAAATCTCAGGAAAAAGAATTTCAAAAAAGCTTTCTGAAAATTAAACATAGTATCTATGATCTACCAATGTATGCACAGGGTGACACTCATTTCAGTCCCCACAGGTGTATCTGTTTTATGTTTTCAGATATTTCATCAGGCACCAGTATGACAGTCCTATCCAGTAGAAGTGGGGGGAGCAGGGTAAAACTAAGGTTTGAGAAAGTCATACTGTACCAACCAGTACTGTTCCAGACAGTGAATAAAAAATGTAGAGCAGCCCCCAAGCGTAGTGCCCTCTCACTGCCAGGGAAGAAGTGTTAGATTATTGACTCCTAGTTAGGTGGACATTCTGGGGAGAATTACTATGATTTGCCCCAAAACTTCCATTCTTAAACCTATATGAAGCCCAACACTTCTACCTCTGTTTATTAAGGAAGGAAATTACCATAGGCTCTTTGTTGTAGATTTAGTGAGGCTTCAACTCTTATGGATCCCCAATCAGGCCTAACATCTGAAGTATATTTACACCCCAAACACCATACCATCCTGGAACCTTCTGGTGATTTTCATCCAGTCTCTCTCCTGATGACTCAGAGGGGTGCAGTCCTGGAGGCTGCCTTTGCCTTTCCTGGATGCACAGTGTTGCCTCACACTTGGTAAATCCACTGTGCAAATCAGAGTTCTGGCTGCTGATGGCCTTTCTGATCTGGTTGCCATGGGAACGGTGGTCTGATGGAAGAGGATAAGGTAAGGGGAAGTTATAAAAAGAAGGCTGTCTTTAAAACCTTACCTTGTCTCCCCCAATCTTGTGTGTGTTTCCATGGAAGCAGCAGAAATAACCACTCGCCAAATGCATTCTGAGGCCTTCGGCTTCCTGGGATGTCAATCAGACAGCTTAGGCCCCCTTTCAGGAACCTTGAATTCATCCCATAAGAACTGGAAGTTTTATGAGCACATTGACAATGCAGGACTCTGAAATTCAATTGCCTGGGGCCCCACGCCTGGAGTTCCCCCCCACTGAAGCTCAGCTAGGACAGAGCCTGGTACTCTTTCCTGGGAAGGGCCCTTGCTAGGATCAGTAGAGGGGTCAGCCCGAAGGCCAGAACCTCAAAAATCCTCCACAGATCTTGATCTCTTCCCCTAGTAGGTGGGAGGACACTCCCTCTGGCTTCACTCGAACTTCTTCTGTCTTGTGTATCCCAGCCCATCTGTATACCCATCATTTTATCCTATCCCATGCAAAGCTTTCTGGTTGGATCCCAAAGAACTCATAAATCTCCTTTCCCCCACCAAACTGCACTTTCTTATGCTTCCTACTCTCCCCTCCAAGGGGTGTTGTAATTTTGCAGATTTCTCTTTAATTGTGTAATGACAATTTCTCACCTTCCAAATACATTTCTTTTGTTGGAATTGCAAAGAGTTTTCACTGTTTTCAAAGCAGTTTAGAATTTTCACACAGTAACATTTAACTAACTGCCTCTAAGACAAATGATTTTCACCTAGATTTGGGAAGAAACAGAAATGTTAATGTTTGAGAATGAATAGATACTATTCTCATTGCCTAGAAAATTCATGCAATTATCTCCTTGGCTTTGAGAGCATTTCTGTGACTCATCCCCAATGTCCTTTGTATCTAAAGAATGGGCACAAAAAGGTGATCGACTTACACATTTTTCTCTCCATTGACCATCCCTGTCTCTTCAAACTTCAGTTCCAAACTTCTGCAAAATATCCATCATGCGTAAAACAATCAGACAATTCCCATAACAAAGTCTAGCTCAAATGAACTCTTAAAAATGTGTAAGAACATAAAAGGTTAAAAATTTTAAAAGTGAGGAATAACATTCTTTTTATTTCCCAGTGAATGGGCTTCTTTTGTTTTGTTCTGTTTTTTTCTCCTTTTCAAATGTTTTAGACCATGAGGAATTCCTATGGAGTGTTTCAAAGATCTCCCAATCTTTAGAATGTATCTCAGGAGATTACATGGCCTGATTCCCTTTGGTGAGACAGGTGAAATATTATTCTTCCTCTTCACAAATAAGGCCATTGAGACCTATAGGTAGGCAATTTATTATTCCGAGACAAAAAAATAATAATTAGAAGATTGAAACAAAGGCCACCTCCCTTCTCTTTATCCTAAGTAAACATGGAATAACATGAACCATTAAATGGCAGGAGAATGATATATGTGCACCCATGTTTACAGCAGCACAGTTTATAACAGCCAGATCTTGGAAACAACCTAAATGCCCACCAGCTGAGGGGTGGATAAAAAAGATGTGGTATTTTTATACAACGGAGTACAACTCAGTCATAACGAAAGATAAACTGGGCACTTTTATAGGTAAATGGATGCACCTTGAGAACATACTCATTAGTGAAATAAACAAGACTCATATGTGTAAACATTACATTGTTTCATTAGTGTGACAAGCTGAAAGACAAAACATATGTATATGTGCATGCATAAATATATGTATATATGTATATATTTTTATGTGCATGCATAAATATATGTATATATATGTATATATTTAAGATAGTTGTACTACTGATTTCTCTGAGTTCGCTAACGAGAGAGATTTGTGCTGGTATAGTTTGGACAATTGAAGGCAGATGTCTGGTGCTCTGGGTGAATGATTTGGGGATGACAATGTGCAATGTATGCACCATTGTTACCCCCGATTGATGTGCTTTGAAATTTTGTCATACATTTTTTCTTCTTCTTTTTTTCTTTCTATTTATTGTTGGATAAAATGGATATAAATAAATAAATAAATGGCAGTGGGAAATTTTTCTAGATAAACTACTAAAACAGGCTATGGATGTGATTTACTTTCTCCACATTTCAAAAGTCATATGCCTCTAAGTACAGGCTTCTTTTACTCTCTCTATTAATAAAGACACACGATCCATTGAACAGCTACCAAGGATTAGGCTCTCAGGTTCTCAGGACAGAAGAGTAACTTGCAGTATGCCAGTGTGTCTTGCCAGGGACACATAACCCACCAAATTTTCTCATTTTTCCCAAGCCCCACCCCTTGCTGTGCCCCCATCCTCTTTGAATGTGTCCTACTAGTCCTGTGCTGAACTTCTAGAATGGCACCCCTTCTGTTTCCTTCCCCCTCCTAAGAAGAGACTTGTTTATTATTCAGTTTCTATAAAGACTCACATCCAATGTAGAACTGCCTTGTGCCCCTCTGTGCTGTTGTATTTCTCACACATTTCCGTCACAGAGTATTTGCCCCATATTGCAGTTTTTAATCAATGAACATTTATGTTTCTCCTTTCTGGATCTTCACCTCCCGGGGGGCAGAAACTGGGGTATATATCCCCTGTCTCCCTGAAGTTTACACAAGGATGCTGAGAGCTCAAGATGTAAAAGCCACACAGCAGTGGGGAAAATAGTTTTTAATGTGCAGGGGAACAGGTGGATGCTATGAGACATACACAGAGTGTACGACATTTAGGTTGAGATTTTAACACAAAAATTGAAAGCACAATGCCAACAGAATGTCAGATACTGAGTAGCATTAGCACTGGAATTGAAAAGAGAAAGTCTGTATCTTGTGTCTTTCAGGTTTCTCTTACTCCTAGAAATTATCCAGTGACCTATATATAGTTCACCCTGGGTAACCTACACACACTTCAAACCTTTAACGTTGAACTAACTATCCTCCCCACTACAAAGATTTGCTTCTCTTTTTACATTTTTCATCCTGGTGAGTGCCACCAAGATCTACTCAAATTGTCCAACTGCAAAACTTTTCTCTCCTCTTCGCCCAGATTTCAAGTAACCAAGTCTTAGAAACTTGTATTTTCTTCATATAAACTCCTTTCTATATCCAGTAGCAACATCTTTGTTTCAATCATTTCTTACTGAGATAACCAGACTCTAAAGTGATTTTCTAAGATGCAAATCTAGTTATTCCCAGTTTAAAATACTTCAGTGATTCTCCTTCCACTTTGGCATGAAGAGCAGGCTCTGGATCTGTCTAATAAAACTCCCCATGGTATGTCCTGCCCCCCTCCAATTCTACTCCTCTGTCCTCTAAACCTCCCATATCCACTCTATTGATCAGTCATATTATTTTTCATAGCCCCCTGGCCCCATTAATATCCCCTTTCCTCACCTCTACCTTTCAGCAACCTCCTCTTCTTTGCTGGTTCTTGTTTGTCTTTGAAGGCTCCTCTGCCTGTTTCACATTTTCACATAAATTCTCCTCAGTTCCCCATAGCAGAAATGACCCATACGCAACTCCACCACTTCCCAGAACTACTCCTACTGCAACCACTCCCAACACTCAGCACCACCTTCTACCAACTGCTCCAGAAACCTAAGCGTCATCATGGACCCATCTCTCCTCAACCTCCAAATCCAATATATGCTAACATTTATTAAGAGTTCACACTGCTCTGGATATTGTTACGATGAACACAACTCAGTTGATCTTCACAGCAAATTTATCCAATGAGTGGCATAATATTCCATTTTGTTGATGAGGAAGGTAAGGCTCAGAGAGAAAAGTGATTTCCCCAGTGTCATATGACCAGTAAGTAGTAACCCTAAGATCCAAATCATAAAATACAGGCTTCAGAGTCTCTCAGAATTACAGGGAAGTAATGTATACTCCCTGTCCAGCATCATACTTTATGATCTTGACCACTTCACAGCTCTCTGGTTTGCTTACTCTTCCTCACTCCTCGTGTTAACAACCTCTGATTCTGGACTACAGCATGCCTTACTAAATTGACACCTTTCATTCTGTCTTACCCTACCTCCCTGTCCTTGTATCTGATCAGTTAGCTGTACAAAAGTGAGCGCGTCCCTCCTCTGCATAGTTCTCCTTACTAGTGTCCTATTATTCTTGGTGTAAGATTATGAAGCCTTAAAATAGTTCACATTCCTCCAAGATCAGTTACATTTTCACTCAACTCACTTCTTTCTCTACTTCAGAGATGCTGATCATTCAGATCCTTAAAACAATTTGAATTCTAACCCCAGACCTTCAGATAGATGTTTCTTTCTATGACAATGCTTTCCCTCCACCCCAAGAATGGGTAAGTTCCCTCAGTACTGAAATGAAACAAATATTTCCTGACTTTCACAAAGGATGAGTATACATTATAAAAACTAAAACTTAGTAGAATATCAATCTTAGGGAAAATTTTGGAGAAGATTATACCACAGATCATTAACAGATACTTAAAATATTCATAAAGCAATGGGACAGATTTGCTAAGGGGTCATGCTAGATAAAACTCCTTTTCAGATATTTCTAGATTGCTAGATAAAGAGATTATTGTAGCCATAGGCACCATGATTTCTCACCAGCTTTCCTCTTCTGTCTTCTAACCAATGCTTCTCCCCAAGACAGTCCAGAATCCCTAGCAAGACAAACAAGGCTCTGCCTTCTGGAGATCCACATGTGCCCTCCTACTCCACCTCCAACAGTGTGGAGCTCCAGCACCTCATTGACATCATTTCCTGGTGACACTTCTGCCTTTGCTCATGTAGTTTCCTCATCTGGATTGACCTTTTGCCTGTGACTGGTTTTCCTACTAGTTCTTTAGAAAAAGTTTCCATGAAAGATGACATGATCACTGCCACCATCTTTATTACTCTATGTATTCTCCTACCATTACGTTTGCCACAGTGTTTCCAAATGATGCTGTGGCTCCATTCTCTCTAAGAAGCATCAATACTTCTCATATCTCAAGTGCCAACACATGTCTTATTCATCTCATTAAACTCATTTTCTGGCACATAGTATAAGTTCAATTTTGCATTTGAACCCTTAGCCTAATTTAGTTTGTATTTTTTAGGGAAAATTATGTAGTATATATTGAATTATAGCATATACAAACTTGATTTTTTATCATTTAAATGGTCACAACTAAAAGTTTCATTATTGTTTTGTTCAAGTGACCATATTCAAAGACATTCACAGGAAGAATGATCTACACTGGTGAAGTGTGAGATCCTGTCTTATTCAATATTTTAGGAGAATAAATAGATCATATAATCATGGAAGTACACAAACAGAAGCATGGATAATGTAATGGATATTAGAATATGAATGCAGAAATAATTCCCTAGTCTGCAATAATATAAATAATTAAGCAACATAAAGTTTAATAAGAAAGCTAATAAAGTTCTGTGTTAGTTTTACCATCACCACCCCCCAAAAAAATAAAAACAAAAATGAAATTAAAGAACAGAATGAGATGAGTGGTCTTCTAACAGTTGAAAGCATGTGAAAATAGAGTTCTACTAGCTTTGTAGGGTTTCAGAAGGAAGCCAGTGAGTAGATTTTCAAGGAGTCAAATTGTACTAATCTAAGAAAACTCTCTGCAGGGCTCTGTAGAATGAAATCCTTTGTAAAATAGTGAGTTCCTGTTCTTTTAATGCTGAAAAACCACTCCTTTGGGATCAGTCCCCAGTAGGGTGCTCAGCTGATAAAAATGTGAGGATGTCTTTATGAGTTCTTTTCTTTGGTTCTTACAAGCAATTGATTCCATAGATTTTTATCTATACTTACATTTTACAATCATGCGCATATAATCCACTATATGAGTCATAAAATTCACAAAAAGCTGGTGTTTCTGAGTTAATAAAGGCTGAAATTATGTGTTTACAATAAATTCTGGTTGTTAAAAAGCTCTTATAAACATATGCACACACAGATAAGTGGAATTCCTGCAGTTTGAGAAAGGAACTTGTTAGAAATACATCTTTAATGATATTTTGAGTTAGTCAAGGTTCTTAAATTGTCATTTTTATTCTGTTAAATATAAATTTCTGCTAATTTCACTTCAACATTTTCAATTATCCTGTTACAAGCCATTGTTAACCCAGTAGAGCCTACCGTGTACAGAAGTATGTTTTCCTCAACAATTTTTTGGAGTATAATTTGTTGCCCTTAGACTGGATGAATGCATGTGGTTTGATTCAAACATATCATGAATATATACATTTTAAAAATTTTATTACAGTAAAAAATGCATTACCATTATTCCTCCTCACAATACTCCTCACTTTAGTTACACTGTTGTGGCTGTCTCAATGTCTTAAATTGATTCAAAACATTCATGTTTCATGGTCATTTTGACTTTGGGGGAGCCAGCACGATGTCAATCCCAGTGAATAAGGTGTATGAGGATATACTGTAATATTTTTAGGAGCCTGTTGGATGGCACTTAGCAGCAGCATTCACCAAATTTTTTATCCTATTCTTAAAGACAGTCATGAAAGAAGGTTTCCAGAGTGATTCAGACACTGGCAAGAATGATGGAAAAGCATATTTAAAGGGGGATTTTGAAGGGGATGCATAGCAATGTGTCTTTTACTGTAATAATTTTTTATTGAAACATATACTGTATTTTTACCAACTTTTGTATTGTTGTTGAAACATGAGTAACTAATTCACCTTTGCATTAAGTACACATGTATATAATACCTTTTGAATGGGCTTATATTGAAAGGAATTATGCCTTATAGATAGTAGGCAATTTAAAAGTATTTGATACATGTAGGAACGAATAAGTCATCAATTAATAAAACTACCATCAAACAAATATATTTAATAAAATGGTTTCAGATTTTTTGTGTTGATTATTCTCCCAAAAATCTATAGAGATTGCAGTTATATGGAGTTTCTCAATAAAATTCTAAATGTAACTTGCATAATGTAAAAGTGTTATATTTTTAAAATGTGATAATTATTACCTGATAATTTAAGTGAAATCAGGAGAAACAAATGGTTTTCAAATTTTTGCACTTTTAAAGACAAATTCTAAGATCAGAATAAGAAATACAAAATAGGAAATGGAACCGAGATGACCTAAGTCAAGATGTACCTACTAAATATTATGTGAAAATCTTGCAGTTTTTCAATCAAGGGAAAGTTATAAGCTTCAACGGCTTTGAGCAAGGAACAACACGCTTTATGGAAGTAGGGCAGGAAAGAGGCCCTTTTCTAGGATGCTGTGCTAAAGAAGGATCCCAAATTAAACCCAGCCTGGAGTTTCTTCTCTAACAAAAATGACTCCTTCAACATCTGTAATCGGCAATTTATGTGGGAAAGAGAAGAAATGGATGCAGCTGGAGGCCACAATGAATTCCTAAAGGGCAAACTTAACAGACTGCTTAGGGAGAAAGCTTCACTGCAGTGGAAAGAATGTGGGCTGGTGTCAGGTGATCGGCCCAGCTGTGCCACATGAGCAAGTCACTCCAACTCTCTGAGCCACAATGTTCTCATCTGCAGAGTAACAAAATTGCTGGCATAGCTCTCAAAGCCTGCTTCCAGATTTTATACTCAATAATTCAGAAGGTATAAAAGGAGTCTCATGGGGGCAGGGTGGTTTAACTTCTGTGATCATCTCAGCATCTTTTCAGCACCAGCTTTGTCATATACATTGTTGTCATTTTGGCAGTAACAAGGAAAAAGTAACTAAATATCTGAGTCAAAAGAAGGAAGGTGTTCATTTGTTCTTTGGCTAGGTGAGATAGAAAGGCGTTGCTCTGTGGTGTGAGAAACGACCCTAATGGCAGACTTGGAGATGTCTGTCATATTCTCCATCGTTAGTTGCTTGCTATCTTCTCCTTGGTGGAATATTGGATAGGATTTATAAAGTAATTGGAGCCTATGTCAGTATTGTGCTCTATGGGCTAATTATAAAAATGGGGCTTCTAGACTAGTTAGACAAGAAGTCTTCATACACCATGTACAAACGCCAGGTAGCACCTTCCCATTGACTCCACAACAGGGAGCAGGGGTGTTTCCCAAAGGAAAATGGCTGCTCTCAGCAGAGACCCAGAACAAGGGATGTAGAGTATGCACCTGACCCTCCCAGGTGGTTGTCCCCATTACAGACAGTCCTTGACACGCCATCCTGAATCTCTGCCTTAAAGAACTGTTCTACAAAAGGCTACGCAATAGCTTCGACTTTATTTTAAGTCTGCTGGTATTTCTTTTCTTTCTCACAAATATTTTAGCTTTTAATTACTAATGTTATTTTTGGCAAAAATAACAAGGAAAAGAAGAAAAGGCAGGATTGATTCAGACAACTTTGTATGGATGACATATTAAAAACATATTGGCTGAGAAGCCACTATTTAAAATAGCTGGCATAGTGGCTCAATACATTAGTGTGCTAGTCTTTTGATTCCACTGTAATTATAGGAAGAAAGCTTCAATCCCTGCAGTGGGGGAGCATTTAAAATTACAGCTGAGGTAGTAAATTACTGGTCCTCAATGTCCTAGTCAGACAGATTGCTTTCATTTCATGAAGAGGGACACAGTGCTGTGTCAGAGCCAGCTTCCCTTGGTGAGTTTAATGTGTTCTATTTAAAAGCACAAGATGGAATAAAGGAAGTAGTAGGAGATTTTACAATCTGCCAGCATAAACATTTATTTTTATTTTCCCATAGCATGGAGTGCCAGAATTGCATCATGAATGCTTACATTATTCATTTTGATTTTTGCTTCCTCTGCCCCCAGGAACAAAGCTGACCAGTTAATAGTCAGTGTGTGTTGGTTGTGCTGGGCACAGATTCAGCGGTGGGTTTAATTCTCACATGGAGGTGGCACAGTGCCTTTTGTATTTGTTACTTCCTCCTCTCCCTAAGCCTCCATCTTGCCCCAGTGCCAGCAATTGAAGCGATGGGGCTTTCGTGTGTCAACACAGTCCAAACAAAAACACAGTTGGAACTGCTCTCTGATTTGCTTTCCAACCTCAATCCCATTTCCAAGGAACGGAGAAGGAGACGGAGCAGCACAAGGTATTTCTCAGGAAGCTCTACAGCATTTAATTAGTTTGTGAAAACCCATCTAGGCATTTTTTTTCCTTTGGTTGTCAGAGAGCTGTTTGCTTGGAAGCCCTGACAGGAGCTTGAGGAAACAGTGAGGCCTTTTACACACATGTTCCGCCTGGATCCTGGGCATCTCTCAGTTGGGAACCAAGAGCAAAATTGATAAGCACTTACAGTGTTGAAGATAGACTGCTTTGTGAGGACCAAAAGTACTACAGTTTTTCCCTGGTAGATAAAAGCTGAGAAGGCTCTCCTGGTTTGTAAGAATCGATCATACTGTGGCAGGAAACAGGGTAAGGAGAGAGGTGATATTCAAAACCAGAATTTGTGGTCACCTAATCAAGGCCCATTCTTCCAAAATGGTAAACTGAAATATGTCTTTAGAATTTTTCAGTTTTCCACTTCTCTGTAAAAATTCCTGGCATTCTTCATTCAACACTCAAGGATGTGCCTAAATCTATCCTTCCCTCGATTCAATTTACATTACAATTGAATCTGTGCCAGACACCCAGACAGCCTCTGACAACTAGGCTGATGACCCCGTCATGAGAAATGTACATAGTTTAAGGTACTAGTCTCCCCTAACAAACTTGAATTTTATTTTAGGCCTTCTCTGGATAAAATATCAGAAAAATCTAGTGAATTCTAAAGGCAGGAATTTCAGTGACCATGGCAGAGCCTTGAGGGAAATATTTTAGAGCAAATTAATCACCCACCTCTCATATTCCCTGACAGCAGCTATTCCATTGAGAGCAGAGCTGGCCTGAATCCTTCTTGTGCTGTGTATGACCTTGGATAAGTCAAGTTAACTGCTGAGACAGAATCCTCACCCCTAGTGGATCCAAGACATGTTCACCCATGTGTGTGGCATTTTCAAAGAATTTCAGCATATTTAGAGGTCAGTTTACACACTGGGTATGCACATAGAGGAAAATGATGTGAAAATTCTCAGGACAACTATATCTCCCTGGACAACTGGAATTTCCTGGTTTACATGGGACTAGGAGGAAGAGGAGCATCTATCTTAAATAGTTTTTTATCAGTCATGGAAACCACAGCAGCACACTGTTACTGAAAAATCTAAACTTCAGTTCTTCCTAAAGTTCATGAAATGACAAGCAACAGACACACAGGCATCTAGATATATTGCAACAGAAAGTCAGGTATCACGCTAAGGATGTAACCCTACCTAGGCACATAGAAAGCCACAGCCAGTAGGCCACAGGTGGCCCCTGTGCTCATCTGAAGTGAATTTTTAAAGAGATTTGAGCTCTCAACAGTACCACCACCCCCATGTTGTGTATACATTTACTGCCTCCACACTCCTCCCAAAGCCAATGTACATTCTAGTTCTAATTTAGCTCACTGTACTATGCAAGTATTCAGTCTAATCCCAATCAGGACAAAGAGGCTGAAGTTCCCAGAACTGAGTGCAACCATTCATCAGTCCAGACAGCAGAATATTCATAAAAGGAAATAAATCCTGCTTCAGTAACAATTTTGCCACAATTTCAGAGCAGGAGTCAGACTCTAGCTAGTGGGCTAGTCCAATGGAACGGAGATCAAACAAAAGTTCAGAAAAGAGAGTAGGCTTTCCTACTCAGACACAGCTAGTTACTGCTGTCAGACTTGGACTGGAGGGTATCCCTGGGGACGTAGGGCACACCCGTCTTTCCTGATCCTTCCCACACACATGCACACAGGACAGAGACAGGGCCACAGGTGGCCCCTGTGCTCATCTGAAGTGAATTTCTAAAGAGATTTGAGCTCTCAACAGTACCACCACCCCCATGTTGTCTATACACTTACTGCCTCCACAGGGTGCTGGTTGGGGTGGAAGTGAGTTCCTGACCAGACCACTTACATTCTAGTCCATGGGGCTGTGGGCACAGCAGGTACATTCAAGGTGGCAAGAGACTATGGCTTCACCACATGCTGCTTTGGGTCAGACACTGGGCAAGGTGTTTTACATGAACTATTTCATTTCATCCCAACCATATTCCTAAAGGATGATAGCTGACACTTTACAGATGAAAAAGTGAGGTTCAGCAAAATAAAATCACAGGTTTCCAGGCCCTCTCTGAGTCTGTAACAAAGTCTGTGACATCTGCTGCATGGTTTCCTAACCCAGAGCACCCTGCCTTCCAATAGAGGAAGCGTTGAGTGGACAGCAAGTCTCCAAGAGAAGCCACTGCTCAAGCTTGTGGTACCATTGCACCAGAGTCAAGACCAGGTCTCCCTGGTGTCTCTCATGCCCTGGGAAGCACGCAGATCTTAGAGAGGAAAGGAAGGCAAAGGGGCAGCCTTTCACCCTCTGGTAAGATACGTTCCTGTGGAAAGCTGAACACCAGATGCTACAGGCTCTCCAAGGCCCCAAAATGTTAATGTCTGAGGAATCATGCTTTTAAAGGGAAAAGATATTTAATATCATTTTCTTCTTCTATCTTCTTTTTGCAAGAGGACATGTGAGGTATTTACTCACTGCCTAGGCTACCCATTTGCTTTCTATCACATGTCTCCTAGTTAGAATACATTTGAATTCCCTAAGGAGATTCCACAAAAGTGAAGTAAGTGCAGGCATGAGTCAGGCGTGGTAGAACCTGCCTGTAATTCCAGCTACTTAGGCGTCTGAGGCAGAAGGATATAGCAAGTTTAAGGCCAACTTGGGCAATTTAAGGATAACCTGTCTCAAAATTTAAAAATCAATCAATCAATCAATCAAGAAAGGGTTGGGGAGGTGCAGCTCAGCAGCCCTAAGTTCAAGCCCAAATAAGTAAATAAATAAATAAATAAGACACAAAACATTAAAAACCACTAGTGAGAAAATGATCCAAGATTGACCAGTAAGGGAGAGGAAGCACATACCATGTAAACAGGAGAGCAAACCCAGGAGACAGGACTTCTTCTCACACTGGCCAGTTCACACCTGGTGAGGTAGAGATGTTAAGGTCAGCTCTCCTCCACCTACAGAGTTGCTGCGAGACTCAGAGAGGACCCAATGATGCAGAACAGTGCAAAGCACTCATCAATGCAGAGAATACTTATTCATCACCACTGCTTTTAGGTGAGGTCTAGGTCAGCCTTGGGAAAGACCATTCTAGAATATTGCATCTGGAGAGAGTCAGCACCTGGTACCTGTTCCAGAAGTACACCTGGGAAATGCGCAGCTTCAAGGATTTCATGAACATTTTCAAACAAATCTCTGCCTGCCTCCTTTACTTAGTTGAATTTTTATCAAGATATCATTAACATCCAGTAAAATTTACTCTTTTCAGTGCACAGTCCTATGAGATTTATCAAGCATATATTGTTGGAAAAGCATCACCAAACCATAAAAACATTCCATTACCCCAAAAGAATTCCCTCACAGTCCTCTATAATGAATTCCTTCTCCAACCCCAGCCTCTAGAGACCATACATTTATCTCCTATCCACATATGGTCCCTTTTGAGAACTTTATATAAATGGAATCATCCTCCTAATATCAGAGTCTGGCTCCTTGCACTTAATGTGATACATCTGAGAATCAGTATTCGTTCTTTCTTGTTTATTATTACTGAGTAGTATTTTATTCACCAAATATACCCAGGTTTATTTACCTATTGTCATCACCAGAGGAAAAAAACTTTGATTGTTTCAAGTGTGGTGTGATTATGAACAAAGCCATTATAAACAAGCATGCACAAATTCTTGTGTGAATATATATATCCTTTGGGAAATTACTGAGGTTTACTGTTGCTAGGTCACAAGATAAGTATATATTTAGCTTTGTAAAAAAGATACCAAACTCTATTCCAAAATGCTGCACTAGTTGTAGATTTACACCAAGACTGTATGCAAGTTCTACATCTGTATCCCCATGACCACTTGATACTGTTGGGTTCACATTTTTAGGATATTTTAATTTTAGTCATTCTTACTGGTGTGTAGAGCCATTTCACAGAGGGCTTACTTTGTACTTTCCTAAAGACTAATAGTGTTGACTGTCTTTTCCTTGTTTGATTTGCCATCCATAGCTCCTCCTTGGCAAAGTGCCTCCACAGATCTTTTCTCACTCCTTTATGGGTTCTATGCTTACTACTGGGTCTGAGAGAACTTTACATATTCTGGCTACTGGTTCTATTTTTGCATTTGTGGTTTGCAAACGTTTTAACCTTGTCTTCAACTTTTTTTTTTCTTAAGAATGAACTTCAAAGATCAGACATTCTTAAAACTAATGGATTCTAATTTAATTAAACTGCATTTTATACTAGGTGGAGTCAATAATCTTTTTAAACCACACAAATACAGACAGATTCATGCTTTGACCCAGTATTAAAAACACAGAATCTTATTTATTGTCTACACTAAAAAAAAACAAGATATTATATTAACCAGATGTAAAATGATTCTCATACTAATATGAGAATTCACATTTATTAAGCCTGTGTTTTCTGCTTTCAATGGGTGAACTAAGGGCATTGAAGTTGTGACTTCTTTCTGCATTGCTAACCAGGACAATGATCTCTCTCACTCTTATTTGTAATTGAACTTTTTGAACACTGACAATGAACCAAGCCCTAAATCAGAAATCAAAGGCACAAAGATGGATTAAAGGATTCTGTCCTTCCCTAGGATGCACACAGGTGAGGTCACGACCTTGCGCTTGCC
>RJWT010019406.1:0-18412 GCA_004365215.1 Cuniculus paca
CTACAACTTTTAGAAATGACATGCATGACATACAACATCTCTAGATGCTTGCCCACTGGCTAAGTGTTGAACACTTCTAGTCATCCATGCATAAATTTAGGCTTTTGGTGAGGATATGGGAGTGTCTTGGTCACACTGACTTCACTGGACACAATATCCAACACTTACAATTTACAGGTTTACTTAGCTCAGATTGTTTTACAAAATTCAGTCTGTAGTCAACTGGAAGGGTTTGGCAGAGGAAAGCCGCTCAAGTCATGGCAGCCAGGAAGCAGAGAGACAAAGTAGGTAGGAGACAGGAATATACTCTTTCAGGTCATGTGCTCAGTGATCCACCTCCAACCAGGCCCATTCTTTTTTATTTATTTATTTATTTATTTATTTATTTTTGTACAGAGAATTGAATTCACAATCTTACTCTTGCTGAGCAGGCACTGTGTCACTGAGCTATATGCCTGACCCCAGGCCCAGCTTCCTAATGGTGAGTCAGCAGTAGTGCCCCATGATCCAATCACCTTCCACACACATGGAAATTTGGGGGACCATTTTAGATCTAACCACAACAGGGAGATTAACAGTGATTTCTAACAAAGTAGCTAAACCCCAGGCAGAATGAGCCACGAGTAAGTAAATTTCTGAAGATTCAAGCCACTCTTCCCTAAATATCAACCCTTGCCCTGAGAGAGTAGATATTTATGGAGTTCTTTTTTCATTCATTTATTCACCCATGTATTCATTCAATAACTATTTACTAAGCACCTGTTGCGTGCCAGGTGGTGTTTGAAGTGCTTGGAGATAACAATTAACAGCAACAGGAAGACAAAAGATCTCTGGCTTTGTACACTTTACATCCAACACAGATATGTAGGTGGTGAGGGCAAAAAGAAAAATCAAAGAGTAAATCATACAGTATTTTTACAGGTGAAAACTTCAAAAAGTAACAGAAGGAAGATTGGTGATGGTGGAGGTTTTTCAATAGGATGGTCTAATGGAGGAGATAACTAAACAAAGGACCTGATAGAATTAGAGATGTAGAAATCACAGAAATTGGAGCAGCCAACCCAAGATCCTTATGTCAGGAGCATGCCTGGCAGGTATAATTAAGACCAAAGAGGACAGACTACAACATGGGGTCAGAGAGTTTCTGAGGGAAGGAAGTGGATCTCAAGCCATTTAAATGTAACTTGAAATTCCATTGCATACTTACATTTCAGGTAAAGGCTCCCTCTGGTGTTGTTTTATAAACTAGGGCCAACCATAGTAATAATATGCATTGTCATTACCACTATTAAGCTATTATTCCCATTTCAAGCATGAGAACAACAAGACTCAGACAGGGGAAGTAACTTGCTAATGTCAAGGTCACCCAAATGGAAATGAACAAAGACAGGATTCTAGCAGAAAGTTATTGACCTAATGTGATTACAGGCATCTTCTGACCTCAGAAAAATGAACTGCTGTACCTCTTACTATGTTTAGCATCTGTGTTATTTTCTGTGTTTTAGCAGTAGTTTCTCCTGGAGCAGTGGTTGGATAACATTAGTATTCAGAAGAGTGACCTGGTTTTCTTGTTATACATGCAGAGTTCTCAGCCTCATCCTGACTGGGGAGGTCTGAAAGACCCAGGAATTGGTGTTTTAATAAGGATGTCAGGTAATTCCTATGTCAGGAATCCCTGGACAATGCTTTTGAGAAATGCTATTAGAGTCAAAACTTCAAATAAGGTTGAATGTACCAGATGCTTCTTTCTGAGATAAGAAATCACACAGAGTGAGAGGAGACCGCTGTTTCAAGACTGCCAACCCTGATTCAGGTCAGTCTTATCCCCATGTATGAATCAGCCCTAATCAGAGACCAAGGCAGGAACCAAGATTGCACTCAAATTTGAGGGTTTGAAGACCAGGAGGGCAGGAAGTCATCTTTCTTTATGCAGTCCAACTCAATTAAATATTCTTTTCCAAAGTTGTTTCTTAGATGTCCACAACATTTTAATATTTATTCTTTTCTAATTGCAAACACATGAATACTTATGGTGACACCACTATGCATAAAGAAAAAGTGATTGGCTTTGATTTCTACTCTTCTAGGGTAACATGATGTAGTGGAATGGGTTTGGTTTTTAGAATCACACAGATATGGATTTAAATCTCAGTTTAACCACTAATTAACATAAATTTAGTGTTTTTCTACCTGATATTTTTTCTCCCTCTCTCTCATTACTATACACCCACACTCAAACATACAAACACATACATACATACCCGTAAATTCTGAGCCTTTGTTTTCTTATCTGTTCAGTAAAGATAAAAAATATCTACCTTTCAGGACTACATAATGGATGCTTAATAAATTACCTTAGACTTGCTATCATTCAACTTTGATTGTGTTTATTTTTCCACTTGACATTCTTTAATGAACATTTTCCATGTGTCATTAACTGCTCTTCAAAAACATGACTTAATGACTGCATCATATGCCATCATTTAATGAACCATACTTTATTTAACTATTCTGCTCTTATTGAGCTTTGAAATGTTTTCTAATATTTTGTTATTAGAAATCACATGAATTCTTAAGTCTTTTTCTACCTCTCTGCTTTTTTTCCTTACGTTAGAATTCCAAAAGATGAATGACAAGGACCAATAAGATAAACTTCTATGATTTTTTATGCATGCTGACAAATGATTTTTTCCTGGGGTTGGGGAGATGTATATTTTCAATATCATCACTAGCATCAAAAATTATTTAAAATTTAATGCTATGTCAGAGATGTATGTGTGTCTGCATATTAATGGATGGGAGTAGTGAAGAGGAAAGATAAAGTCTACGATAAACTTCAAAAACCACCAAGTTTTTTCGGTGGGTACAGTGTATTAAATTCTTCAAGGGAAGAGACTCAGAAATGTTGATGCATTTTTCTTACTTGCTAAGAAATTTTCTTCAGGGAAAAACATAATTTCTCATTGGCAAGTTTCTAATATTAGTCCAGATCTTGAAAAACTTCCAGGCTTCTGGTCCCTATTGCTCAATTCCAATCATCCTGAAGGGGATTGGTAATTGCGGCAGTTGCGCAAAATGATTGCTACCTGCAGAGGCAATCACTTCCATCTCCTGCAGAATTGATGAGCAATTCATTATCAAGGATGTAATTGCTATAAACCTGGGAGGGAAAGGGATTTCTGGTACGATTTCCAGGATTTTGTGCATTCAACCCTCCTTGGCTCCAAATTAGCTTTTATGAGCAGGAGTTTGAAATCAGGCTGGGGCAGGAGGGTAAGTACACAATGGAATGTGTAGTGGAAATATTTGCATAACCTATCTGAAACTTACGATGTTACCTTTAAATGGGAACTGAATCCACAAATGGGGCAGAACCTTCTTGGATGATTACAGTAATCCTGGCAGCAAGCCTACAGTTGGCTTCAGCAAAAATGCGAAAATGGGTAGGAGGTATAGCTCAGTGGGAAAGCATGTGCTTAGAATGTACAAGGCCCTTGATTCAGTCTAGCCACCCTCAAGCAAGAAATGTGGCATAAAAATATTGTGTATTAAGAGCTATAATGAGGCAGTGTGGTTCTGTGGTTAGAGGGCAAAATTCTGAAATCAGACTCCCTGGACTCAGAGCCTGCTTCAGTTCCCCAGTCCTAATGGGGTGAACCTGAATAAGTCAGCCATGTCATGCTTAACTCTCAGTAGGAATCATATGTTGATAATATGGCCTGCCTCACATAACTCCACTGAAGATTATCTTTGAATATCCATGTGAAGTCTCAGGCACTGAAGCCCATATACAGCAAAAGTAATGTTATTACTAAGATACTTTAAAATTTCTTTCATTTGCTGAATTTGAATTTTTCCACTGACCTCAAGAATTTACATCATGAAGAACTGTATTTTTAAATTATTAGATCTCCCCTTACAGACTTCTTGTCTAAAAAGATTACAGTAAGAAAAAGATGAATACCATTTATTCAAGAACCACTAAAAAACAGAAGTGGTGGCATTTAATCCTTACCAACTACTTTTTTTATATATGGTAGCCATATTTTCTATTTTTCCATGATACTGTTGTGAGCTAAGGTTTATTATCCATGTGATTTAGGGCAAGTGACCTCTCTAAGCCTCATTTTCTTCATGTGGAAAACAGAGATAATAATAGAACCTATCTCACTTCCCTAGTATGTATAACAGTATGTGCCTTATGATACATAGTATGACACAGTCCATGCCCAAATAATGCTGAATCTTTATTATTTATTGATTTTTAAAAACCCAATGCTCATTTAGATAAATTATTTTCCAAGACCACAAAGATAATTTACTTTGTAGCTAAACCGAGGTTTTAATCCATATCTAGGTGACTAAATATTATACTGATTCTACCATATCGTGCTGATAAACTCTGCTATTGTGGTAATAACTCATTCATTCTCATACCCTTATCAAACAAAATTACAATTGCCAAATAGATTTTCTTACCAGTTTGTGAAAATCAGTGATTCCACATTGTGTTGAAAAACGACCTTCACTTACAATCAAAATGACTGGATGATAGTGGTCTTCTTGCACAGTTGTTATAAATGATTATTGAAACATAATATTTTCTTAATTTTTTAAATTTTACAATCCAGACTAAAATGATAATACGTTAGCTACTCTGAACTTACTTATTGTTGATAAATGTAAATGTTCTGTTAAGGTATTTTGTAATGAAAAACAATTTAGAGATTACTATCTATGCAAAGACATTGTCATTCATGCATTTCAACCTGAAACTGCTTCAGTAGAACCTGTTGATATGAATTGGAACTATGCTCGCAATTTGTGCACCAGTCACTAGGTGGCACATACCTGCCTACATAGACCAATCAGATTTTCTCCAGGTAGGGATGCTCAGGAAAAGCAAAATACAGTACGTGGTCCCAGTTTGGGGTACACCACTGCATTAGTTATTTATCTTAGCTAAAGACTAAACTTTGGCTAATATTTATAAATTAAGAGTTAATTTAATTAACTGAATAAATCAGTTAAGTCCAGATTATAGTTATATTGAATAAAAAATCATTCATAAGCTAAAATCAGGCCCTGGTATTTCTCTATAAATCATCTGGGGACATTAGCCCCTGAGTGGTAAACCTGCAAGTAGACATAGGGAATTCAAACAAAGTTGTGATACTCAAAATATTGTTTTAGGTAAAGAAGAAATACCTAGAATAAATGGGGCTTGAGTTTAAGATCACAAATTATAACATATTGTTTATCTATTTCCTTGCTTCATTTGGCATTTTTCACATAAATAATTTTTATTTACTTTGCTAACAGAGCTTTTTGCTTGCAACCGAGATGAAAAAAGAGACCAAATTTATCTTCCTACCTGAAACAACGGGGGAAATAAATGAAATGTGTGTTTTCCAGATAATGAACATAAGGGAATATAAGTCAGCGCTCCCTTGAAGAAAAGAACCAAATCAGAAAAGCCTCATAGATTGACCTTACAACTAGACAGAGTTTTCAAATCACAGATGGGGTTCTCAGTAAAAGCTTAGGAATCTCTGAATTCAGATGCAGTTAGAAGTTCAGAAAGATCAAGATTCCTAGAATTCACAGGGAAGAGTATTGGAAGGCAGGAGGTGGGATGAGAAAGACAGACAGATGGAGACCTGGAGAAGATATATGTCAAATCCAAGACTGAGTCTGCACCTTCATTTTAGTATGTGAGAAAAGCGTGCAAGGTTCAGGGAAAGAAACACCTGATAATAGCAGAGGAATGAGTCCCAGAACTCACAAAGAGCCAGGACGACTTCCAATCCCTGCTAGTCAGGGCAGAAAACTTCATAAAATTTGTGTTATTGGATGGTGTGCTTAGAACAGTATTGCCTTGATAGTGAGGTAAAATTACCCGAGGCTAAAACTTGTTCTGATTCCCCTAACCAAGATGAGAAATAAGCCTCAAGAGGGTCACAATGTTTCCAAGTAACCTAAAAGCATCTCAGAACAAAATTTAAGACTATTTTTAAAAATACAGATTTACTCAACGTCCAACAAGCTAAAATCATAATGTCTGTATCTGAACAAAAATTACCAGGAATGCAAAGAAGCAGGACAGCACAACCCGTAATGAGCAGCACAAGAAATCAATCAAAACAGACACAGAAATGACAAACCTGCTAGAACTAATTAGACAAAGATATTAAAACAGTATTGTAAGTATAACCCATATGTTCAAGAATGCTGAAGAAAAATTGAGCACATTAAGTAGAGACACAGAGAAAGAATAAAGGCCTCGGTTGATTTTCCAGAGATTAAAAACTAGACTGGAAAAGAACAGCAGAAGACTAGATAGCACTAGAGACCTTTCAAAGAGAAATGCAGAGAAAAAAAGAAAAGAGAAAACCAAAACAGAGCACCATCTCCATAGCTGTGGCCAACTTTGACCTAAGTTTTATGTCACGGGAGGCCCCACAGAAAAGTAGAGAACAGAAAAACTTATTAGGAAAAAAATGATAAAATTTTATAAATGTCGTATGCACTACAAACTTATTGATCTAAAAAGCAAAACAAACCTGAGCTCAAGAAACAAAAAGAAAAGTGCACCAAGACACATTGTAACCAAATTGTTTTAAAACCAAGGATGAAGAGAAAATCAGAGTCAAATGAAGAGGACAAAAGACACATTCAGAACGAAGGAGCCAAGATAAAAATGATGATAATCTTGTGAAAAAATATTGCAAGCAAGAAGACTTACTGGAGCAGCATTTTTAAGATAGTTTAATTAATTTTTGACCTAGAATTCAATACCTAGTGAGAATATCTTTCAAAAGTAAAGGTGATAGGGAAAAAGTATATGGGAGAGCTCCGTACATCCCTCTGTACCTCTTGCTTAATGTTGTTGTGAACCTACAACTGCTCTAAAAAAAAAACAAAAAAAAACTTTTCTTAGTGTAGCAATGGGAAAGAGATTGGGGCTGGGGGGAGACAAGAATGAGGGGAGAGAAAGGGAAAGGTCAATTTTTATAAAGATGAAATAAGGAACTTTTCAGACACTAAAAAATCCAAATTATTCAGCCAAAGTAGATTAGTATTAGAATAGGTGTTAAGGGAATTCACTCAAGAAGAAACACTAGCTCAGATGGAAATCTGGAGCTCTGTGAATAATGAAAAGCAGTAGAAATTGGTAATTTCATATATATGCATATGTATATGTATGCATATATGCATATTTACATATGTATAATCAAAAATATGGTGAATGTTTAAATTTTAAAAATTATTATTAGAAACATATTGTTATCAACTCCGCTACCAAAAAACCACTCCTCTTAACACATATATTCTATTGCTCTTGCCACTTTCTGAAGCAGTTCTGGAAGTCCGCTTTTATAACTGTCTTTACTTATGTTGTCATGACTCTCTTGACATCCTGAATCGATTCAAAATGTTTACCTTACATTGTTATTTAGATTTGGGGAAAGAGCCAGAAGTCACATTGTGCCAGATTCAGGGAATAAGATGGATGAAGACACACCAGAATGTTTTATTTGACAAAAATTGTCATTAAATGTTTTGAGTTGATTCAAGACACTTGAGGTAGCCATAAAAAGGCATTAACAAAAACTTCCAGAACTATTTAAGAAAGTGACAAGAATGATGGAATAAATGCAGTTGAAGATAAGGGGGGTATTTTGAGGGAAATTATGGCAATTTATCTTTTACTGTAATAAATATATTTAAGCATTCAACATATTTTCTGATTATACTGTCTGATCTTGCATATATGCGTTTTCTCCTATTTTGTGTTTCTTTAAAATATAATTGCCTTTTCAAAGCAAAATACTCCTACTCACAAAAGTCTGGTATGTAGTACCATCATCCCCACAAGAAAAGTAAGACTCTTACAAATGAAAAACTTACCAAGGGTGACAGTAAGTCTAATGTCAAATGCCTTCCCTCTCTCACAAAGCTGTATTTGATCCTACCTGTAAGATTAGTTTATATGTTTTTTCATTTGCCAATAATATGTTTAGAAGTTTGAGAATATTTTAAAATGCGTTCAGCCAAATATAATCTGAATTAGTTGAGAAGCTTCTTGCAGGACAAAAGTCTGAGGCCAACAGACAATTTCAAGTCTATCTCAGCACCATTCACTCCTTCCTTTTATTTCTGTACCAAAAGTGCATTTCTGCTCATTCATTTTAGCCACCCAGCATGTTTATACCTTTCTTTCCTGGAGCAGTGTTTCTTCAACTAAGAGATTAATGCATCTATGAAATGTGTTTCATGGTGAAACTAGTGGGAACAGTAAATTAAACAAGCTTATTTTATATAGGATAACATCCAACCTTAAATATGTTTCCCTACATGATGAATCTCTAAGAGAAGAAGGAAAATATATATTTCCTGTACTAATTTAACCCAAGAAAACTTATTTCTGCAACTCTTACAAATTGAGCATAACTCAAACATTCTCTCTTTTGGCAGTCCAGATATCAGGTGATCAGATTCTTAAGATTCATGTAATCTTAGTATTTTTGCATAACTTTAGAAAATGCAGGTATGCATCTAAATGAAATCACTCATAGAAAGAAGCTAGTAATACTCAGATCTACTGTTGATTTCACTACCATTAGTAGGTAAGTATTATACGTGAAAAGTGAAGAGTGATCAAAAGAAGCAATTGATATCATGGCTAAAGATTTCTGGAAACAAAATATTTCTAAATTGGGGGGAACATTGTGTTTGCCAACTTGTTCCTTTTGTCTTTCTTAACACCCTCGCTGAATATTATGAGATGTGAGTTGTTATGGTGATGACAGCAGCACTCCATTGGATGAAGATTCGGAAAGATGTTTCAAGAAGACTCTAAACCAATGCTTCTTACATGTTAATGTGCATATGAATCACTGACTTTTGCTAAAATTTAGATTTAGATTATTAATTCTGGGATCAGACCTGAGGTTGTGCATTTCTAACAGCATCTCAACAAGGCAATGATACTGCTGATCAGCAGACCACACTTTGAGTTCCAATGATATGTATCTTATGCACAATCTTGAAAATTTAGTCTTTTGGATTGGGCTGGAAACTGATGGAGCTGATGTGGACTGTCGTGTTGGGATTACCAATGCCTCATGAGATGCAGCAAACAGAACTGCTCTTGGCTCTCAGAACCCAAAAAGGATTCACATTTTTTACTTTGGATTTCTGGGTCCTTCATAAATTGCCTCTACTTACCTTTGTGTTCTTTTCTACCACTATGTAAATATGACAGTTAATCATGATATATGAACTCCGTCAGATTAAGAAATGCCTAGCAGATTAGTATGGCACATTCTTGGGTGTGTCCAAGTAAGTCATAGAAGCATGACCTCGGGTACTATATGTAGGCCTTCAGCCATTCTTTTCTAACACTGTTATACTGCTGTGTTCCTCAGCCACCATGACATTTCTGCTTTGGAGCCAGCTGACTATCGACTGAATCTCCCAAAGTACTATCCTAATTAAACATATCCTCCTTTATGTTGTGTCAGGTACAGTATTGTGTCCAGCAATGGGAAAGTTGACTAATACAATGAACATATGTTCTTTTCTACTCCTTCCATTTCGAAAGAGACCACAATGAATGATACAAGGAATCATTTGATTGGGGGAGATTTTTAAACTCAATTCCCTTTGTCTTGAAAGGATTGTTTTTTCTCCAACATGAGCTGCACATCTCAGACTTACTCTGCAAAGGTCAGTTAGAAGTTCTTTCTCTGAGAAGTCTTCCTAAATACCCCAACCAAGGACACACAGCTAAATACAAGGCTGAGTCCGTTTGACTCCATGGCTTGGGCTTTATCGCTTGAATTTCTCTGTTTATAAACAAATGTGGGAGCATTTTAGAGGAAAATCGAATGAGAGTAGGCTGCTAGCATTGCAAATGGAAGATCTCGTGGAAGTCATTTTTAAATCTGGGTTGGTAATGCAACAATTAATGGGAAATGCAGGTTTTTCCAGGAATCTGAAAAGAGTTTTGGTGCCTAGTAACTATAATGGATTTAGTCTGCATATCCTAAACATGTGATCAAGGCCACCTAGATAATCTCTTTGGTTGTAAGCATACAGCAGAATAAGCCAGAAGAAATAACTGTCATTATGCTACAGATCAGACACAATCCTTTACCAGTGAATAACCTATATTTTTCTATTTTCCATCATTTGCTTCTGATCTATTTTATCTCCTAATTACATAGCAGATTAATCAAAAATCTTTCGAGATTCCACATGGATACACTTCCTGCAAAAGTGTCTTGTATAGGCTAATCTTTCACTCAAACAAAAGAGCAAATGTGTCAGTAGAGGTGGAAAGGTCTTTGACCTCTCTTGCCCATGCAAGGTGGCAAATAAATGTGGTGTATGTTTACAGCATAGGACTCTTCTTTTCCTAGACATATGCCAGGGCAGGCACAGTGAAAGTGTATTGATCACCTTGTACTCAGAAGCAGAAAGGAAAGTGTTTTTGGAAGTTTCTCATATGACTAAAACCCAGCCTTAGAGAATCAAAAAGACGAAGTTGAGGATGCAGGCTCTGAATCATGGACAGAAAAGAGTAGTCAGACCCAAGAGGAACTAAGAGGTACTCCTGGAATGGATAGAAGAATTGCAGAGGAAGAGCTGAAGTCAAAACTAATCTCCTGCATCTGTTCTTTAATATAGTCAGTAAATACACTCTGGGACACCATCTGGGCGAGATGCCAAATATGATTCATAAAACTGACCTGCTACCTGTCTTCGTAGAACTCATAGGGTAATGAGGGAGAAATAAATCCTCATTACTGGAGATGTGCCTTGATGGCATCCCCCAGATAGTCATGACTACACTCAACTTCAGAATGTTTGAAACTAGGGTCTTTGCAGATGGAATTGGTTAATATGAGATTATACTTGATATAGGCTGGTACATAGTGAAATAACTTGTATCTTTTAAAAAAAAAGGAGAGGAGGCACAAAAATACGCTGGGAGAACATGGAGACAGGTATTGGAATGATGTTTCTATGAACCAAAGAATGCCTAGAATTGTTGGTATCCACCAGAAATTAGAAGAAAGACATGAAATAGATTTTCATCAGAGCTTCCAAAAGGAACCAAGCCTATCGACACCTTGATTTCAGACTTTTGGCTTCCTGAACAATAAGAGAATAATTTCTGTCACTCTACCCAGTTTATGATGATTGGTTGTGGAAATTCTAGGAAATTAAGACTGGGTCTCTAGTTGGAATATTATATGCATATTACAATGAAAATGCACCATTTAGATTTTCCGGGTTAGCCTAAAAATCCTCAAAAATCTTCACCTTAAAAAGTAGTGGCAAGAATTCAAATTTAGTTTAATCAAGGTAACTGAATCTGATGAAATACTTGAAACCATCTCTTAAGAGAACTCAGCTTTTTCCACATTTCCTCCCCATCTTCTTACATTTCCTCTGTATTAGGTATTTGAATGCAGATCTGGGAACAGGAGTATATGGCACTAGGTGTCAGGGAAGCCACGGACCTCCTCAGATCCAACTCATCAGGCTCCATAACTGAATCCTGGTTTCCATGGGGATGCTCCTTACTGCTTGGTTGCTGAGCACTCTGTTGGCAGTCAAAGAGGATGCCAGTGAACTTGAGTTGTGTGCTCTCCCAGACCTTGAAGGACTCATGACAGGTTCCTCTCTGCCTTTCTTCATTTCTGTGTATTTCTCTGAGGTCGACTACTACTTTGTAGTTCCCAAGCCAAGTGATCCACCCTGCAGCACAATATCATAGATTCCTTTGCTGTGGTACAGCAACCCAAAAAGCAAGGGCCCTACTCATTCTGAAACAACATGCAGTTAAGCTGGATCATGGACTTGAGTGGCTTGAGAGTTGCACAGGGAATTAGTAAAGCTCACTTCTGCGAATGCCTGGGTGGACAATGGAGGCATGACATTTGATAGTCTATATAGGCCTGACCCCTTCCTCTTTTTCAATGTTCCCTGGTCTACTTTCTAGTACCCACGAACTGAACAGCTTCATTCCACTATCTTTTGGCCATGATGTTTCTCCCTTGCAGCCAGTTGAACCTGGACTGAATCTTCTGAAACTATAGCCAAATAAATCATTCCTCCTTTAAGTTATGGATATTGGGTAATTTGTCCCAGCAATGAAATGCTGAGTAATACACACATCTCCAAAATTCCCACCAAATCTTCATAAATTATGTTTCTGTAGCCACAGTTGTCTTTGTTTCTATTAGCTACAACACCCATGTATGAATACACTGCAAAGTGCACCATCCAGACAGAGAAAGACCAGAAACTTTAGTGCCACAAAAACTACAGCAGCAAACTCAGTTTCAGTTACAGCTCCCTCAACAAGCACCATAAACAAATGGAAACTGGGGTAATACTGGTGGCAGGCATAATAACCACAGGGTCAACTTCAACACAGGTCAACCAGCTTATGTGGAAAGGTTGGTATGAAACAGTCCCACTTTGAGTAGAAGCAGAGCTTCTGCTCTATTGCCAAGTTTTTGGACTTTACTCAGTGAAAAGGCACAGGTAAAATTTACCACAAACAAGTTCAGAGCTGCCGACAACACTGAAGTGTTATGAATGGATGACTAAAAAGTTCTGGGCAAGAGCACTCTCCCAAAGTATCTTGTCATCATGAAGGTCAAGCTGTTCAGTGGAAGAGTTCAGGAGATACTTAAGTGCATGAGTGTGTGCATGTTTATGGGTAGCACGAACACATCATGTCCTGGTGACTCAAACCACATGGAATCTGGTAAGTGCTAACAAATGCTTTACAAAATGTTACTAGCTCCAAGGCCCTCTCTGTCAGCTCTTAACTCAGGGAGGGGAGCTCTGGCCATGTACTTCCCTCCATCCCCCAGATCCAGCTCTCTCAGTGCTCCTGAAGGCAAAGGGGGATTTTTCTAGCCACTGATTTATCATTAGTCAGTAGCAATTTCCAGGTTAGCTTGACCACACTGAACAAATTGTTGCATATCTTGTAGTTACTAAGTGGGAAATTTCCAATATCTTTCTGGCCTTTCTTTAATTGAATACACAGCATGTGAGCTTCCTTCACCTTCAAATCTTCTTTTCCACTTGCCATATTGGTAAAATCCTGTATCTCCTTCAAAATTATCATGACATTATCTCTCCCATGAAATATTTCCTTGCCATCTCAAGGAAAATTAGCCATTCTGTTCTCTACCAAACCCTTAATCCTTTGTACACATCACCATTTAATACCCTTATCACATAGGTACATCTGATACTTTCTCAAGGGAGTAAATCATGTCCTATTAAATTCTGTTGCTTTAGACCAATGGTTCTTCACCCTATCTTCCCAGTGAAATAAGCTGGGGGAGTTTTAAAAGTACTGGATACTTTTGATAATCCTCAGGGGTGTTGCTTTCATTAGTGGGTTGGCATGGGCTAAGATGTCTCAGATTGAATTTCTTTAATATCACAGAAAATTCTAAAGCAGAGCCAAGATAAAGACTCATCGCCCTTATGCCTGCCACAAGGTTTTGTGTATTAGATTATTTGCCATTTAACCGTTTTATGTTTCTTATGTTAAATTCTCTTAACCTTTAGCAGATTCTCCCCTACAATTGTTATCGGGATGAGTCACCAAAATATCACTTGTTCCTGAAAAACGAAACAAACCCTTGAAGTGGAAGCCTCCATCCATCAATGCCGTCTTTGCAGTGCACCACATAAAAACACTCAAGAAATAACTCACTCTTATGGAGTCAGAGGCTGGCTGTTAACACTATTATTTTTGCATAAAGCCCACACACACCCTGAATGATATTCTTTGGCCTAGAAAGAGAACTCTGAAATGACAACAACCACAACAAATCTGGAAAGAGCTCCCCTGAATGTTTAAGTTCCCCACGCTCTGTCCTCCCTCAGCCTTAAAATCTGAAGACTGTTCAAACTGCTTTCCTACAATTCCATGTAAGAGGAGAGCATTATTACTGAGAGAACTGCATAGGTATTGTTGTTTGGGCTTGGGGAAGATTTCTTATTGTGATATCTAGATGCCAAGGCAGAAATAATCCTTTGGTCAGGTAGGTGATGAACTGGGAGCCTCTTGGGAGACCTTTGGCATTTTTCTGCAGTTACAGAGAAGAGAAAGAATCTGGAATAGTTCTCATTTTATGACATGTGCAGAGCTCCCCCTCTCAGCTCCTTCTTTGGTGGGTTGGTCATCTGTAGACAAAATGGAGATGGGAGACGCTCTCTTTTTAATAATATTGACTCCTTGTTTTCCTGCTCCCTTTAGCCTAGTTCAACCTGGAAACAGCTGTCCTTCCATACTGTGTTTTCTACATATTCTAATGTGAGAACAAGTGTTGGACTTAATGAGAGCAGACAAATTCTGATTCTTCCCCTTCATTATTTTGAAATCATATTAATCTGGTCTAGGTTGACCTTATAAAATCTTGAGGGAGCGCCTGGCTGTATAGGGAAAAGCCATTTCTTGCTTGAAAATACCTTCTCTGATTCTAATCACACATCATTTAAAATTGATTCTTTAGTATTTAGGGAAACTACTGTTATGCCAAAACCTGTCCCACACATTTGCCAATAGCACCACCCTTCCAAGGCCAAGGTGAAATCCCAGAAGCAGGGGGAATGTGCTGCAACTTATTACTTAGCTTATCAAAGGAGAGAAGAGAGAAAAGGTTTACTCTGCATCCAGAGATATGAGTATCAGGGGTTCTTATTGGGCATGAATGAAACAGACTTTCCATTTAAAAGACAGAAGACTTAAAAAGAGTACTGGTAATTATTACAATTAGCAGATGGGAAGCATTTTCTGTGGATCTGACTCTGCTTAAAGAGCTTTACATGTATTATCCCATCTGATCCTCACAATGATGTAAAGAGGAAAATATCACTATTACTTTTATCTGATTTTACGCATGAAGAAATATAGCTCGAGACAAAGAGAAAGTTGTCTACAGCTATACAGCTAAGAAATGATCAAGCAGGGGTTTCATGCTAAATAATTTGACCTTCCAAACAGTGCTGGTAACCATAATGCTATACTGCCTCATGAACAGTGACCTGGATATGAGCATTCATTTCTGTGTAGTTGGAATCTTAGCATCCATAAGGCTCTTTGAAGTACAGGTGCTGAGGGCAGAAAGGTAAGAAAGCTAAGGAAGACCAAACACAATGTACTCATCTCTAGCTTTTTTGGTTTCTTGGGCTGAATTCCATCATCAGCTCTGTCCACAATTAGATGTCCATCTCAGATATCATCAATATGGCTACAAGCAGCCTGGGAAAGCTCATTGTCCCCTTGCTTTCATCTTTGAGTAGTATCCAGTAATGTAGTGCTTTTCAACTTTAGCACTATTGGCATCTTGGACTGGGTAGTTCTTTGTGGGAACAAGCTATCATTATGGGATACTTAGTAGCATCCCTGGCTTTGAGTCACTAGGTGTCTATAGCATTATTTGCCCCCAATAAGACAACTAAAAATGTCTGCAGACATTGCTAAGTGTCTCCTAGGGGGACAATCACCCCCTGTTGAGAGCTACAGAATAGTTTTCAAATTTTAGTGTGTACAGAATCAGACTATGTACTCAATAAAGCAGACTTTTGTTCCATATCCCCAGTTCCTGATTCAGTAGTTCTAAGATTGAATCTAAGAATTTGTATCTGTAGTAAGTTCTAGGTGATGTTGATGCTTCTGGCCTGGGACAAAGTCTTTAAAAACCACTGAATCAGTCCATTCTGTTATGTATTCAGAGCCCCATATATCACCAATCATAAAAAGCTATAATGGAGTATGGATGATTTTGGAATCCCTCTGTGATGGTTAATCTCAATTTTCAACTTAATTGGATTAAGAAGTACTTGGAAATTAGTAAAACACACTTCTGAGTGTGTCTGTGAGGGATTTTTCAGAGATGATGGTATGCAGGACAGCAAACTAATGGAGAAGACCTTCCTTGAATGTGGACAACATCATCCAATAGGATGGGGGCTGAGGGAACAAAAGCAGAAGGACAAAGTGCTGGCACAGGCTTTCTGGTCCTCCTTCCATCTGATTCCTGGCCACAATGAGGTGAGACCCTTTCTTCTACTACATGCTTCCCACCATAATATTCTACTCATCATGGCCCAGAAACAATACAGCCCAGAAATTATGGACTTAAATTATTTGGTTTTTTTTTTGTTTTTTTGCGGCACTGGGGATTGAACTCATGACCTTGCACTTGCCGGGCAGGCGCTTAGACCGCTGAGCTAGATCCCCAGCCCTGGACTTAAATTATTAAAAATTTCAGTAAAAATAAATATTTTTTCTTTTTAATTTGCTTTTCTCACAAACAGGTATCTTGTCACAGCAACAAAAAAAGTATCTTGTCACCTGCTCTGGCTCAGAATCTCTGCAGAAGAGTCAGGTAGTGGAATGAACCCTGGAGGTACATTCAGAAGATGAGGTTTAACTCTGTTTTTTAAAAACTGGGTAATTTGTGAAAATTCTTAAATCTTTCATTTTTTAACCCATAAAATGTACCAAAGAATAAGTGACAACTTATTGATATCACAGGTCACTCAGTGAAACATCACAATATTTTCCAAACTTTGACCAAACCCGAAACCTGACAATTTCTTACCATGTCCACCCACCACATGGAATTAATATTTCTCTTTAAATCAACTCACTGAAAGGAAGGGAGGGGACCTTAATAATATACTTTATCATAAGAAATAATATCTGTGAAATAATGATTTTTCATTTGCTAATTTTGTTTTCACCGAAATGCATTAATATAACTATTAAAAATTTCATAGGCTTAAATGTATCTATTACACCTCCCATAGTTTATGTTATCATACTTTGGTGAACACTGAGATATTTGACAGAAAGTTTTATAAATTGTTAAGTGTTATACAAATTCAAAATGCCATCATCAACTTTGCCTGGACAGGGCAGTTGTCATAACTCTCTAGAAAGTAACTGAATGGTGAGACCTAGGTGGCTTTCACTGGTGTCAACTACAGCAGCAAGGTACAAATTCTCTTTCTGTTCACGAAGCTCAGATGTGAATCAGAAATAACCACTTGAACATGGTATCCTGTCACCTTTGAGCACTGTTCCTAATATGTTCTAGTACCGTTTCCCATGGAAAATGATGATTTAAAAAGGCAGAACAAAATGGAGCTAAGAGGAGTGTATAACAAGATATACCTGAGTTTCTTATTCCTCATGAAATTATCAAAAGCAAGGCTTAATCCAGAAAAGACACATCAATGGTTTCAGCACATACCCTTTCAAAGAAGACATCACTCCAGAGCCTCACCATCATCTGCCTGTGACAAACTATGCTTTCCTTGCCTGCCTGTGATTATGAGACTGGTCCCCATGCTATTTTGGAATAGACTTGAGTCCTCAGGCAACTGCTTCTCATTTGGAATCACTGGTTCTCTCCTCTGTGCATATTAGACTCAACTCGGAAGCATTTAAAAAAAATGAAAAAGAATGATGCATGAGATTCACCTCAGACAATTGTGTAAGATTCCCTGGAAAGTGAGTCCTAGCACTAGCAGTTTTCCAGCACCCCAGGTGAGCCAAATGTTCAACATACTGTTTTCAATGAGGGAGAAAAGGCCTTCAAATATCTTAATCTTCCTCTAGCCAAGGGGCATCTTCCTTAGAGATAAACATGCATCAACTTCAGCTCCACAAAGAATTCCATGGCCTTGTATTCATTCCTTCCTGAGCTCATAGACTTTTTCTACTTGCCAGATGGCACCCTATTTCTTTTTCCACCTCAAGTTTCAAAGAAGGGAATAAGCGGATGATGTCCAGTACCCTATATCATAACCTGCATTCATTTAACTTTGTGTTATCACTGTTCTATTTTACATGAAATTCACTGTATCCCTATAATGAGAAGATAATTTTAAAACTTTTTGTAAAGAAGAACCATTAGGTTGTCTGCCCAGCACAAAGACAACTTCAAGAATCTCCCCTCATATTGTTGAAACTGCCATTTTGATACAATATTAATCCTAGCCCCTTTGAACCCAGATATTTGGGCCAGGGCTATATAAGGTTTAGTCAGGCTAATTAATCCCTTTCATAAGAACATAGAATTGTGAAGGGAAAAGAGAGAAAAGGGGAAAGAAGTAGGAGGAAAGAGAGAGAGGAGAAAGAAAAAAAATCTGTGTAATCATGGACTAATCTCCTTAAATGTAAAGCAGAGTATAGCAGTCAGTATTTGTCTTATGCATGGGGAAGGTAAAGGAAGCTAGCCTGTAGTGAGGGAAAAGAATGAGGCAACCGCACCAAAAGAAGGTCATATAATAAAGAGAAAGAACCCAGGAAATTTAAGTTCCAGTTTCCCACTTTTCTCCTGACACTCAGATC